>OMLP01015775.1:23672-34874 GCA_900302685.1 Spondyliosoma cantharus
ATAGATATCACCATGAAACTGTCCTGGTTGATTACTCATATTAAGGTTGGCTGATGTTTGTTTTACAAAATGTTATGTTTGAATATTTAAAAGAAGCATTATCTACCTAAAGATGGACTGAATTTGCATTATATTCCAGAACAGAAATGCGAATGCCATTTTTTCTAGGTTTCTAGGAATAAAATGTTTATAAAATTCAGGCTATGAAGGATATATGTACAAACCCCTCTGTAAAAGCCCTCAAAATATAGACAGGGATAAAACTAGAAGGTTTAATTTATGTGCTAGCAACTGAATGAGGTCAATAGGGTCAATAGGGTCAGGGTTTTATCTTATGGATATCATCATTAAACCTCAGTTGATAACTTACGTTAAGAAAAAATGTATTACAGTTCTGATATTTTATGTTTAAATAACACAGTTGTGTTTCTATCCACATCTATTTGATTGTTGGTTTGTCAGCAGGATTACACAAAAAAACGATTTCCACCACACTTGTATGGAGGATGGGTCTCGGCCCAGAATAGACCCCATAAACTTTTGGTGCAGATCTAGGAATATTTTCATATTCACATCAAGATTGTGAGATAGGGCACTTTTCAAACTTTTTGTTAATTTCTCAGGGAAGAATGCATGATGATGTCAAACATCAGGCTTATTTACGTGGCATGTATCTATGGTAATTACAAAAAAGGGAGGTCGGACCTTGGCGAAGGTATGCGCTCTACTGAGTGCCATCCTAGCTAACTCTGCCAAGAAGGTTATGTTTCACTTGTGTCCAGTGGTTGGTTGGTTGGTTGGTTGGTCGGTTTGTTAGCAGGATTAAACAAATACAACTGAAAGGATTTCCCAGAAGCTTGGTTGGAGTATGGTTCTCGGCCCAAATGAGATCCCATTAACTTTTGGTGTGGATCCAGATAAAGGGATGAATTTAGGATTTTTTTTCTTACTTTCTTTGACAGAACAAGACAGGGCATTTTTCAAAATATTTTCCAAATTTCTCAGGGAATAATGCATGGATCTTGATGAAAAAAATCAGGTGCAGTTAGGTAAGAGAGCACAAAAGGGAACTGCTGGGCCTTGGCAGGGGTTTGCACTCCATTGAGTTAAATATGTGCTCATTTGCAGAGCAACAGAAATCTGAACAAAAGTAAACATTTAAATGTGTATATTGAACATTTCTTTCAAGTAAAAAGAAAAACAGAAATAGAAAATGTTACAGAATCACAAAAACCAGAACTAATAAAACTGGCAATTGAATAATGAAAGTAGTATCTTAAATGTAGAGCATTGCAAACTCTGACACGTGTAAAAGTGGCTATTAGTATGTCTAACGTCAGTGATCATTTTCTCCTCAAGATAAAAGAATATCTTATTAAATACTATACATTCGGAACAATATACAGTGTAATTTTACTGATATTATATGAAAAAAAAAATTTCAACAGTCTGTGCATAGGAGTTACACAGAGTTCATAGTTTAAATAAAAAATCCTCTAGAAGCCAGCTTTGGAAGAAGTTAAGTCACACAGACAGGCACTGAAGTGTGGCTGCCTTATAATAAACTGCATGCCCCTTTAAGAAGCAGAGGAAGGAAAAAGGGAAAAGGTGCTGAAAGAAAGACAAGTGAGTGAAACTCTGAGCCAGAAGTCTGTCTGTGCAGGGGGAGGCGGGCGGATGAGCACACAAACAGGCGGACAAGATAGAAGAAGAGACGAAAATGAATCTGACAGTGATTGATCACCAAAACCCTCTGGAGTGAAAATTAAGAATGTATTAAAATGTATTGAACGAACGTATTAAACCATAATGAAAGTTTGTGTGGATGAAATCACAAGTTTGGAAAGTATGATGGAAAAGTACCTGAAAAGAAGTGAGGAGAGGGATGAAATCTATAAGCAGAAGGAACAAAGACAGACACATTTAAAGGTAAACAGGGAATGAACTAGTTGGGAGGAGGAGTGTTCTTCGATGCGCAGCAGAAAAAGCAGGACTGTGCAGGAAAGGGCCTGGGGTGGTTGACTTGTCTGTGGTCAGTGGTCAGCGCTTTTCGCTCACACTCCTGACGGCGTCCAGCCAATCCCCCAGAGGGACAGCTGGCCGACAGCCGCCTGCATCAAATCCCTCCTGCTCTCTCTCACACGTCCCGCAGCCACAGAGCAAAACAACCAGCAGCCACCTTCCCTCACCAAAATACTCCTTCGCCCTTCATCAACACTCAGCTGGTAAAATTAACTGAAGGGAACATCACGGACGGTTTTCTCAAAGGGTAATTATGTTGTCAGATATCTATCCATTCTAGAGAGGGGATTATTGGAAGCTTTTAGCCTCAAAGCAAGAGGAGTAATTAACTTTTTCCAGCGTGGCGTTGAGGCTTGTGCAAGGAACCACTGGAATAGACATGTGACAGTTTCTAGTCCACAGTCATTACAGACTAGATTCTTAATCATCAATGAAGTGCATCTTCAGAATGTATCCTCGCACTAGCATATTTTCCAATGTCACTGTTTTTGACTGTTCTGTAAGCTGCAGAACTGCAACACAGATAGCAGAGAAAAGAGCACCTGTGACCCAGATACTAGAGTCTTAAGAGAGCTCTTACTAGATCTGTCAGAGAGATTTTAAGTACCAATCTGATGACAGACAGATTTAGTTCAGACTGAAATTTAAACAGATCTTCTCCAACCTCATACAGTTGCAGACATGTAAAACACACAAAGGATGATCCCTCCACCTCAGACAGCAGCAGCACATGCACACCTGATCTTCATTTAATGCTTTCTATTGCTGTGCTCATTGTAATTAATCCCGTGAATCTCCCAGTTTATAGTGACACAAATCAAATGGATGTTTCTCAGTTTCTGTGTGGTACCAGGCAACCCAACCCTCAGGCAGAAGTAAGCACACGCAAGCGATCCTGCCTGACGTGGGTCTTGTCACTGTGTTCACTCAAGCCCTCCAATCTGCTCTGTTAAGCGCTGAAAATTGCCGAAACAGATACGCTTCCAACTTCCACTCAACTTCACCTTTACTGACATTTATTGACATCCTGTCTCACTTGTCATCTTTTCTTCACTCTGCAGACTAGGGCTGCACGATATTGAGAAAAAACTGACATTGCAATATTTTGGATTTCAGTGGTATGTATTGAAATCTAAAAAAAAACTTCACTCGGATAACTTGAATAGCTCTGCTTGGAATAATTAATCATTCTAAAATGATTGGGGAGAGGAGAGTGTATTTTATTAATCAACCAAACAGACCATGCTTTGTTGTTAGCAACAACAATATGTTAAGATCAAGGAGATATTGTGCTTATGCTTAAAAAAACTGAATGTTATTGATCGGTTTGTGAGGGGGGTGAACTTCCATCTCCTGCCGGAAAGTCAGACATGCTACAAGACCTCTACAACTTCAATAGACGTAAATCATGAGGTGCAGAATCGTTTAATAAGGACAAAATTCATGAGATTATTTTAAGCACCACACAACTCTGGGTTTACTCTGCCTCTTCCTCTTCCTCCCAACAGGAAAGGGTGGATGTTGACATTTAATTTGTAAGACAGGTACAGTTTAAGTATGATTTAAAAGACAACTTCATGCTCTGGCTTACTGTCCTTGCAGCAGGCAATGTTTGGTTTTTAGGCTTTCCACTCACTGTCTCCTGGAAGAAATAGGATGATTGCAGTCAGAACCACTGACCTTGTTGAACTAACATGGGAACAAGAAGCCAGTGTAGCTGAGAAACAAGCGCAGCTTTTCTCTGCAGCACGGCAAAGATTCCAGTATCTTCTCAATAACTGAGCTCTGTGGGGCTTATATGCATAGAGCATGCCAAAACTGAATCCCTAAGACCCTCATAAAAATCTCTGCTTTCTAATTAAATCTGTAATTTACTGTTTCCTCTGACCCATAATGCATCACACTGAAAAAGAGGCTCTGAGAAGGGTAAAAAAAAAATGAAAATGAATGATAGAATGGAAAAGACATTTTCACAAACAACCTTCGATTACATTTTTACACATCAAGAACCTGTCAACATTGTTAAAGACGCTGTGGACGGCTAAACCGATAAAAATGTTCTGGATGTCGAAGGCATGAGAAGAATCCATCTGTGTTTACATAATTACAGCCCATAATCTCTCTGGTTTCTCTCTCAGACTTGATGGTTTCTGAGGATAAGTCAGATATGTCCATATCTTCCATTGATCATTAATTCCTCCAAAGTCCCATCTAATTAACTGTTTGGCCCGTCAGATTGACTTTCGCTGGAATCTTTTTAAAGTTGATACAATCACAATGGACTCATTGCCACTATTTCATTCAAAAAGAAAAACATCTCATTAAGTGGAAATCTTGATGCTGTAAACACTTTTCTCTCTGAAGAGGCTCGAGACCAATTTTATGCTTCAAACTCTTTAACCTTTGGCATCGATGCAGCGTGGAAAGATAAAACACAGAGACAGCTGTTGATTTTTGCAAAGCAGATGGATACTGGCAGCTTACAGAGCACACACTCACATACACACACCGTCACGCACACACACGCACACAGCAGTGGTGTGAGCTGCCTAAGGTGTTGCCACTATGCTTGGCTGCCACCAGGAGCTGTTTCCGCCTTCTGCTGAGTGTTTTGGCTCTTTGTAGTCAGGCAGCTGGCAGGGCAGCTCCTGGGGTCGAGGTACAGACGAAGGGGCTGGAGGTCTGCTGGGAGTCATCATTAACTTTGAGCAACACTGTGTGTGTGTGAGTCTTTGGAGACTCATCCTGTGCTCTGATCTTCTCCCCTGACCCAGCATCAAAGCAGACACACTGAGCACCACAGGACCAGCCAAGGGCCACTGGCAAGAGCGAGAGTTTATGTCCGAAGCATGTAAGCGCACGCGTGCGTGCACACACACACACCTTTCAGACCTTTACACGCATCCACGCAGGGGTAGTTACATGCATATGGACGCTGACATACACACACGTACAGATGTAAGCGACAAAGCGAAGAATTAAAACACACAGGACCTCACACATGTGAGAAAAAAAGAGGATGGAGGGGCTTACGCCAACATTCCCACACACATTGTGATGCACACACACAGTCCCAGAGGTCAGTGGTGTGAGAAGTCATTGCCAAGGCAGGAGCATCAGTCCATAGCGAAGTTATGAAGCAGTGAGCCCAGCCCTTTTGCACACTGTCAAGCCCCATAAGGAAACACAGAGCAGCAGACAGCTTTACTCTCAGTGTCAAGCAGGAATCACTACAGTGATTTTAGCACATTCATAATTACTGTTCTGTGTTCCTGACAGACAGCTGAGAAACAGCCAAGAATTGTGTTTGATACTCAGCAGGCCAGACTCTTGTAAAGTTATTCAATATTTCAAGTTTAAACAACAACGTGAAACAATCTTACATAAATAAATGTCAGTCTTGCCACAAAAACAGTAATTCATTGCACAGCTGGTTCATGAAAGTTTTTATGTTTACTGCACCAAACAGCTTGTGCTGGGTGTCTTTTACTGGGGAATTCTTCTGTGTGTTTTCAAGAAAGGTCTGAAATATGCAAAAAAGGAACCTGGGACAGTAGTCAGCTTGACCAAAACCTTCATTATCATCACCAGGTGATCTTTGGGGAAATGCAGTTCAGAAACATTACAGCAAAGACATGTAAATTAGATAAACCCCTCGAATTTAACATTTTAATACTAATTTGAGCCATTTTCAGTGTTCATAAAACTTGTTCCTCATTCTGAACGGGCAAACAAGTAAATCAAGCATGACTCGAATTGTGCAATGTCAGGGGCAACGGGCCTTTCTCATAAAGACCTTTTTATATGTCATAGTGGGGAAAGCACACGTGTAAATAATAATATTAAAATACTGATGGCTGAATCCCATTTTCTGCTCAGGTTTCTGGGTTCTGCTATTGTGTATGTTGGCTCACAGTCACACTGTCATGGCTTCTGAGCACCAGGCCATCACTAATGATTGCTTTTCCTGCAATGACAAGTTGAAATGTCTGCTGCAAAAAGGCCTAAAGTAAATAAAGATGGAGGACGGCTGTGATAGGGGTGCTGTTCGGGGGATTAAGCTGTTAGATCTATTACTATTTAGAGTCATTTCTCCGGCACTTGCTTCATACAATATCTTTTACAAAAAAATGCACGGATGACAAAATGACGATTAGCTAGAGTAACTATGGTTTCAGTTGTTAACTTCAACATATCCACCTAGAATTTGGTTATTTACCAAATTAGAAACATCATTTGTCATAATAAAACAAGTCAAAGCAATAAATTAAATTGTATAGTAAGATTTGCAGTGTTACGGTCTCCTCATCGGTTGCACATGAATACATTTTCATGTTCAATAGGAGCTTTAATGTAAGGTTTTTTTCCATTATGGCACAATATAAATTTCTTACCATGTCAATAGACATTTGCGCCCAATTAATTACCAATATAGATTCAATTGCTCAACCAATGTTTTTCCTTTTACTTTAGATTATATCAAACTATTAATAGCCGTGTCAAAGTACTGATGATCACAAGAAATCATTAACAAAGAGTAAGACCACTAGCCAACAGCTGCAAAGTACCTCAAAACTTGTACCTCACTATTATACAGGATGTTATGAAGGGATTAATGATTTCCCAAGTTGTTTAACCTAAAGCAAATCGATCTATATTTTCAGTATATAAACTATAGCGTTATAAGGTTCAGCCTTTGCGACAAATCTAAAGAAATTCCCTCAAGGACCCTCCAAGGTATCGCGTTCACCAAGATGCACAGACAACCTGAAAACATAATGTTTTCATCCACGACTTAGATATTATCTGAAGTGACCGTTGTCTAAAATTCTAAATTTTGATCAGTGAACATGATCCATTTCATTGGAATCTGTGTGAACTGAATGCCGAATTAGCTCTTGTGAAGTGTGAACTTGCACAACACCGTACAGCCCTTCCTGAGAGGCTGACAATTTAGCCTGCTTTTCCCTCTCTTTAACACACACACAGACACACACACACTCATCAATGGCCTGGATATCCAGCCTGCTCTTCTTCCATTACCTCCCACAGGTTACAGTACATAATGATCTCACTGGACAGGCATCCCCAAGAACAAAGGCCCCATTTGAACCATATAATCACATTTTTCTACAGCCATCATCCTCCATATAATCCTTGAAAAACCATTTGGGTTTGTCTACCCATCCAAAACCATGACACACAATGTCAGGCGTACTGTTCCAGGACACACACAAACTAACACACATCCAGAGTTAGTATGAGTATTTGGTTTTTTGTTCCCACCGCCCGAGCTCTATCACCACTGCGCTGCATTCCATACAAGATGATAAAATGAAGTCTGGACACACATCTATCTTATGTCGTTTTGAGATTTTTAGCTAGTCCGCAACATGTGTGGGTTTTTGTGTGTGTATGTGTGTACCTAAGCCCGAGGGTAGGCGGATAATTTGCTCTAATTGCCCCTCTACTGGGGCTTTGCTAACAGATAGATATCCAAGGTATGGCTGTTGGACTGTGTAGTATCAGTATTTTCCATCGACAGACTGACAGCTGAGTGGTAGCAGTCATCAGCTCTCTGTTCAGTCTCCAGTTGGCCTCCAGATAGCTAGATGTGTCATACCTGTGTGTCAATAGGAGATTTTATTCCATCTCTGCAAGCGCCATTACCTAGGATTAAGATGTGGACCCACTGCAGGGGGCACTTAAACAGCAAGGGTATGTGAATGTTTGTGTTTTTCTGATCTTGTTTTGCCCCTGTTCCACCACAGTAATGCAGTCTACCATAATGGTAACATGAGGTAAGTGAACGTAACATAAGGGAAGGATAAGTAAGCTAACATAAGTAACATAATAGAGTAATACAGCCTAACGTCACGCAGTCCAACATCACGTAGCGTAGCATAGCATAAAGTAGCTTGACTTGACCTAATTTTGCCTCCATATTTTAGGTACATTATCATCAAAGACTACTGCCGCAAACACCATTCACTAACACATCTGAAACTAGAATGGCACCCAGTAGAGAATATATCTCCGCCATGGGCCAACAGTCCCCTTTCATTCAGTCAAGCCTAATCCAATATCAGATAAAAACATATTTAAATCCACTGGATCGGGATGATTTTTATAAGGATCCAAATCAAATTGTAGCATGCTCAGAGATATGTGATGCATTGTTGATCTACTGTATCTCAAAATGCTTAACTGAAAAGAAAATATCCTGGATCCGTCCCTTTATCTGCATTCGCACCAAAAGTTAACAGGGTCTGTTCTGGTCCAGGACCAACAACCAATTGTAAAATGTGCACGTTAAACAACAAAATTCAAGACCTGATAGATAGAAAGAGTGCTTGAACCAGCTGTAAAACGTGCACCAAAGGATGTCAAAGTATTTGAAAAAATCTGCGAAACACTGAATAACAAAGTACTACAAGGAAAATACTTCAAACATGAAATACGATTACACAAACATCAAGGTCAACAACAAGCACAGCTGAGCAAAACCACAAAATAAAAGTCTGTCTTCCATCTGCGGTTGAGGTTACCGTCATCTTGTATTTCCAAAGTGTCTCTGTTGAGAACTAAACAAACGATGGAAATGCAAAAATGAAAGCTGTGAAAGTTCAGGTTATGGGAACTCGCAAGTTGTCACATTTTTGCAGCTGAAAGCATTTTTAAAATTACCCAGTTTTTCTGAGGAATGTCATTTGGGCTCAGTGTTTTAAATTAGATTAGATCCGGGGTATGAGTTGAGGTTCAATGTTTGAGTTAAGATTCAAGGGCACCGGTTTACAAAAGCAATTTTGTAAGCAGTGCTCACAGATCATCACAGCAGCATCATCTTTCACAAAACCGTGTTTCTTACAAATTTGCAAGTCCTGCAGGGATCTTGCATACGAATGGACGGGCCGCATCCAGGAAATTTGTTTGTATTTTAATTAGTAAAATATGATGAAATTTTATGGTGCAATTGCAGATGGATTTTCGCAAAGTTGGTGTGGGCTGAGTTTGGAGATAAGGATGAGAGACTTCACAGGATTCACAAGACAAATGTGTGTGTGTGCAGGGAGGAGCCTCGCACACATTCAACCTTTACACCCATGTCTATAATCAATCTTTACACAGCATTTGTGTCTGTTTGAACACTTAGAGGTCTAAATGGCCACAGAGAAAAGCTTATTGACATTAATGGCCAGTTGCGATTTCCCCCAGAAGCCCCTGTAAAAACAAGCGTTCGTTTCATTGGACACCAATTGGAGCCAATGAGCTGTCAACAAAAGACGGTGCAACATCTTTTTCACATTTATAAGGAAATTCCATGAAATCAGGAAATAAATGAGCTGGAAAAGAAACAACGCAGAAAATATTTCTTTCCACTTTATGGGATGTTAATAAAAATGTAATTCTACAGCAGAGCAGCTGTCACAACAGCCTCTGGTCAGACTAATGGTGGCCCTCACTATGCTTCAACTTGCATCAGCGGTCTTCACACAAGGTCTTGTGGACGGAAGAGCCAGACTACTTCTCAGATCCTCAGTGGTGGAAAGAAACTACAAAGACGGCACAAATCAAAGTTCACTAAAAAACCTCTCAATTGCTGAGAACGGATATAATTAGTTATTTCTACTCTTAACAATCCTTCAGAGAAGAACAAAAATAAGGATTAGTGCTGCCGCTTTGGTCACGGCATGACTTTAAGTTATGAGACAACGGAATGGCTTCCTATGGGGATAATAGTGCATGATTTCTGCTGGAGTTTGGTGCGTGAGTCCATTGTGTTTCTCATCTGACATCTTGTTCTCTTCGGAGGCCGATTTGGCAGAAATACTACCGGCTGTTTCGTTTACACATGTACAAGAAAATAAACGCAACCAAACACTGAAGTCATAAACAAAAACCAGCGACACCAAAACACTTCACGGTCTAACGTATGTGACTAACAACAACAGTCCCAAACCAGAATCATTAATCTCGCGGTACACTGCACACTAAATGATACACTGTTTAGAGTTGGTCAGGATTTGCTGTCCTTTGGTTGCCATAGGATACAGGGGAAAAACATTTGGGCGGCCAGCGCAGGAGGGTTTGTCTGGGTCGACGATTGTCTGCTGTAAAATGGAAGCTGCTGCAAATATATCAGCGTTTTTTGAAAATAAAAGGGATTTTTGACAGTTGTTGGTCTCAAAATGAAATCCCCAAATGTAGGACAACAGGTATACCCATAATAGTTTTCAAAGATGTGATTAAAGTCAGTATTTATAGGGGAAATCAGTGACCATGACATACTGGGGGTCTGATCATTTGAAAAAAGAAACCTCTGATCGTTTTCCTTCTTCCTTCTCCGTCCTTGATGTTCGGCTTCGTTTCTTCTGCGATTTATATGACAGAGGACGGCTACGTACTTGCTTTCCTCACTGGGTCGTGACCACAGACCCACTCAGGAACGCTTTCTTTCAGAGATCTGCCACCATTCAGCACTAAGTGAATATTCCGTAAACAGAGATGTACTCCTGTGGTTTTTGATGGGGAGTCCATTTTGAGCAAAACAAAACATTTCTGTGGGTTTAGGCCTCATTTTATTTAAGCCGTGCCAATACAGGAATGATGGTTGTCAAGTATTCTCTTTTATTTTCCCCGTCAGGCTTTTTGGGAATAAATCTGATCACACAGGCATGTGTGTGCTAATCTTGGTAGGTATACTATGTAGGCTGTGTGTTCATCATGTTCTGGTTGCTATAAGGGTAGTTCTCTGTGTCCCTGCTGGTGTGTGTGTGCCTTTATTTGTCTGATGGCATGTATTCTTGTTTGCCTTGTGTGTCCATGAGTAGCAGTGCAGGCAGTAAAGAGGCCTGCTATAGTGATCTGTGGTTAATGTCTGCTTTTGGGCAGCAGGTGTGCATGTGTGTGAGTGTGTGCGTATATGTGTGTATCTGAGCTCGGCCGGTCTGGTCCCAGATTTAGAGGAGGAAGCCGGTGTCATGGCCAGGAGATGGATCTCTCCTGAGGGATCCGATAAATAAGGAAAAAATATCTTTGAAAAAGGGAAACGCAGCTGTTTCCAAAGAAGAAGTCAAAATATTGGTGGCTTTGCATTCCACAGCCACAAGGTAGAAGGCTGGCTCACTCTGTGATGCTGTTCGGTACTCCGTTTCCCCTCCTTCTCACCATCAACACTTT
>OMLP01015775.1:39855-68772 GCA_900302685.1 Spondyliosoma cantharus
TTTCGAGCTTTTTTTTTTTTTTTTTTTTAGCTGATTCAGTTACGGAAGAACGGAATCTTTCGATTTTGTATTATTACTGCGTTTGAATTTCTTCTCCAAAATGACATACTGCCACTAAGCGTTCCTGAATTTTTTTTCGCGCCATGTATCTCAGGGCTTCCATAGAACTATCCCAAGTTCTACAGAAAGTTGTCACTCTGCCCACCAGACTTAGGTTATGAAAAAAATGAATGATAGTGATCCTACATATTTAGAGTGCATTTCCATTTAACAAAATGCTGTTCCAAAAAAATGGAACAGCAGTATTCCTATTCTATTTTTTTTTTTCTTTTTTTTTGCCAGAATCTGAAAAGACGAAAGCTGATAGGCCAAATCAATCAAAACTTATAAAGGTCTGCAGGCCACATTTTGGCCAGCTCTGACCTAAACTCAAACTCAAGCAGCAGGTGTTTTCAACTTTCACCAGAATGGACTCTGTGGCTTTGGATTTATTTGTAGTCAGAAACACAGAAAATGCATGAATCAAAACAAAGACACATTTGTTTGCATCTTTGCCTCCCTCTTTCACATATACAAACGTCGTATATACAAACACAACCTCGCACAAGTGCACACACACTAATTCCAGGTTAATGATCTCCTCTGCCTGGCCTCCTCATAGAGAGCTAAACACAAGACAAAGGCTGACAGCTTTACAGCCCTTTTAGCAGGAAAGAGCCATGCAGGAGTAAAAATACACACACACACACACACACGCACGCACGCACGCACACACGCGCACACACACTCTTTGTCACATCATTTTAAGCACATACCTGCACACTCAGTTATACAAGAGGTTACAATGATCACTAGCAAGACTACAACTGCAGTGAAAAGTGCACATTTTCACATTTTGTGCCACACTTCAGTATCTTTAAATGGTGCCTTTTCATGCCAGAATCTTTTCTTTTGGGTTTGGAAAAGCCTTTAAAGCTGGATTTGGACCACCAGACTCTCCGATGAGACCCATACTGTAATCAATATGTTTAATACCAGGGCAATAGCCTGATAAATCATGTGCTGTCTGTTTATGAGTTCCTGAAGGATGTCATCATATCAACCTGTTTCTGATTAGCTGCTTCTTTTTGCACAGCATGTGGTCAAGGCTCCTTCTGAGGTTTTTCAAGGCAGATTTGGTAAATGTAGCAGATGAAATACAGGCATAATTTGACGCAGGGCAAAGACAGAATGAAAAAGAGACATGTGAAGACAGAGCGATATGAAGAAAACAACACACGTGTGAGAGGACAGTGAACCACGGCAGAACAAACAGTGCAAATTCCTCCATCCCTGCACGCAGAGGTGATAAATGGGAGCAGTGGGCTCTAATCAGATGTTCCGCCAGGGTTATCTGCTCCGTTCGATAGATCGTTACCAGCCGCGACTGCGTCTCACTCCGCCTCCTTATCTCGTCACACTCCTCCATCCCGCGCCACTATCACTCCGAACTGGAATGTCCAATGAAGACGCGAGGTGAAATGAAGACAGAGAGAAAACAAGGCAAGAAGAGGTGTAATCTTTGTACGTAGCCCCAATCTCTGCTGCCATCTCGTCAGGTCGTAGAGTTATGGCGTGAGAGGGAGAGATAGCATCAGGGTGGGTGGGCTTGGAGAGAGAGGGGTGTTAAGAGCAGGGGGCGTGACAGAGATGACTTCAGGTGTAAATGGAATGCTCTCTTATAAATGGTTATCTGCTGACCTAGGGGTCGACCAACTGTGTGTTTCTGTGTATACACCTCCATCGATGTATACACACACAGCAAGAGGTTAGCTGCATCAATTCCTCCACCTACTGGGGATAATACTGTCAGGAGACATGCACACTTTAAGGTCTTTCACAAAAAGTCAAATGGACAATAGAGCTGTCCTGTAACACCTCGTCTTTTATGACAGACAAGAAGCTGGACTGGAAAAGACATAATACGGTAAACCGGAGATGTTTCTTCCATCAACCCTGTTTGTTTCTTGAGGCAGCTGTGTGTTTTGCCAAAGAGCTTGACAACCAATACAATCCAAACACAAGAAAAAGGAAGCACTTTAAAACACTGTAACTCAATAAGCAGCATTATTTGTATATCTTGGGCCGTTCTCGAACATCACTGCAAGTTCAAGTGAACTTGTAGCGGCAGTGAAATATCTGATACTGTAAACAGATGAAAACAAACACAGGGGTTTGTAGTTTGTTAATGTAATTTTTCTCACCATTGCAGGAAGGTTTCAGCTGCCAAGTTTATGTCTCAGAAAATATCCTTTACTCCACTGCAGCATATCTTGAATTCCTTGCCCAACTTCTGGCTAATACTGTTTACGGTGTGTTGAAGTTGAGGTGAAGTGACGGGTGGTCTTGTGTTCTGGTCTGGTCTCTGAGGCTTTGCAGGAAGTGTTTCAAGACAGTTTAGTGAAAATTTTCCAAAGCTCCCTTCTGCATCAAACAATTGACTCTTTGATCGAAGCCAACTAATTATTTGATCATGCTGGGGCTTTGGGACACGTTTCGCTGCAAAGGAAGTGGCTTACCTGGGCTTAGGCACTGAGAAATGCAGCCAGGCATCATAAGACAAGGAAAACAGCTGTTTAATAAGGGCACTTCATTTCAGAATAAGCCCAGGGCTGTCTGGACCCGGCTAATCTCCTGAAACCCACTTCTTAAAGCTTCTGGCTTGTTTGCCTTTAAAGTGTGGGAGGTAGGCTAGTAGAAAGCTTGGCTGTTGACTTAGGTAAGAGGTCTAGTGACAGCTCAGCTATAGCCATGCAACGAGGTGTGCAGAGGCAGAAAGGAGAGGGAAAAGAAGAAGAAGAAGAAGAAAAGGAGGGGAGTCATGATGACAAGACAAGTGCACGAAAGCATAAAACAATTTTGTAATATTTAAGACACAGGAGGCACCGGTCATTCAACATGACAAACACTGGAATGCCCTTCAGATTGGCTGCAATAACCTGGACTGCATTTATATGTAGCCAGTTATCATAAGGGTCAGGTGGGTATGCAACCAAGAAGTATTTCAGAAATTCTGTTTGTCAGCCTGTCAGCATTTGTCGCCTGTGTTCATAACCGCTGAAGTGATCCTGAAAAAATCCACCATTCTCCCCGTCACATGTATTTTTGATCTCGGCATGGCTGAGTCGAGCTCAAAGCCAATGCAGCCAGGTTATAGGCTTAGTTGTATATACACTGCAAAAATGCATTTTAGCCGTCACCAAACAGCTTCAGGTGCAATAAAACGATCACCTAGATTGGAGTGGCATGGACTGGGACTGCCTAAAAAGTTGGTATTTCATCCAAGGGGCGGAATCTTACATCCTGAATAGACTGTTAATGCCTAATGCGCGTTGTAATTCAGAGATGGATTTTTTTTTTTGTGATCAGCGCTGTTCTTGTTGACTCATTATTTTGATCCAAACCATGATCTTTTCCCAAGTCTGACCAAACAGTTTCATCAGCTCACGAAACTGCGACTCAGAACTGAAAATATTCTTTTAAATACCTGAAATCAAAGTAAAAGTCCGCAAAAGGACCTGTTCTCACACGCAGCACGCAAACTCCAGTCACCCGCATTAAAGTTGTGTAAGATCTATTCATCACGCACGCTTTATTGAGAGAAAAGTAATTAAGCATCTTTAGACTATTTCAACTAAAGGTATACTTTTCCTTAACATTTTCTGGCAGAAAACTTCTCATTTAACCATCCAAACTTGTCTTGCAAGAGAGAATCACTTCTTTTCATGTAAATGTGAGATCAAATACACAAATGAAAGAAAAACGACATGTAGTATGGGAACGGGCTAAGACTGTCAATGAGCTCACCGAAACGGGCACTGCCCCGACCATCAAAACCACACCCATCTGGGTGACATAGCATTGATTTTAGCATTTAACCAGGGAAAAACAACAACCCAACACTGTTGCAGACCAACTATTGGCAACCATTATCCCCAATGTAAGTGGTCCCCCAGAAGCAGAATTTGCTCTGACACACCACAAAAACTGCTCAGGAATGACCAGAGGAATGTGACAAAGGGCTCAGGGTGTCGACCTGGCCTACAATTTCCTCAGGTCCCAATTTGATCAAGCATCTTTGGGACCTTTGAGACACAATAGGACAACTTGAGAGGTCCTGTGTCTATGCCTTAATGGGTCAGAGTCAAGTCCGATCAATTGTTGGGCCACAGTGGATCAGACATTATCCGGCATGTCCCAAGGATGAATGATAGGAATATGGATCTGGAAAATGTTAACGTCCTTAGGTTTTTTTCACATTGTTTGGGCCATTATTGAGCAGTTTTTGTGGTGTGGCAGGACGCTTTGTCCTGCTGGGAAGACCACCAAAATGGTGTTTGGATGGGTGGTATGTGTAAAGTAGCATCCTTATGAATGCCATGGTAACATGATTATCAATGTTATTCACTTCACCTGTCAGTGGTTTTAATGTTGTGGCTGATTGATGCATGTGGCTCAGTGTAAACAGAACTTTCTTAAAACACAGTTGGATTTTGATCCGATAATGAGACACTTAAATGGGGCCTTAGAACAGAAAACAGACTGCCAATTAAAGAAGGGCGGAGTCAAGCTCACCTGTTAATCATTGTATTTAAAATTGTAGGAAAAGTACAACAAGATCGACTCTTAAACCACAGATGGATTTTCCCGGATTATTATGGGGCCTTCCCTCTGGTAAAACCCAGCATGCAAACAGCAAAGGATGGGAGAACAAACAAGCAATGGGAGCTTCGGGCTGCGCTCTGAGCCAAGCCAAGCTCAGAGAGGCCTCCACACCTGTCTGTCTGGCTGGCACGGGAGGGCAACGCCGGAGCAAACTCATCACAGTTAAATGCAGATGACACAGGAACAACATTTGGAGTTCCTGTTCTGTGACCCATGAAACCAAAGCCATTTTTGTGCATCCTTGACTCACCATGACCACGAGCTTACAGCTCAGCCACAAAAACCAAACCTGATAGGAATAGCAAATTTCCCCCTGCTTGCTATAATAGCCCTCAAGGTGTCTGCGGATATTTGTTCAGCAATATGTCACCCTTCATTAATTGAGTGAGCATTGAACTCTTCTATTTGTTTTTTTTTTCACTGGGATGCACCTTACCAATAATGGTCAGTGTCTCCCCACTCACTCTACAAACACTGAGAGGAATTTATAGAAGTTCTGTTACCAGTGACCAACATCTGAAAAAGATGTCCTTTTTCCACTAAATGTGTCACAACTGGAGTTCTCCTAAAATATAAATAAGGAATAAGATGCTATCACACATAAAACCTTACACAGAGTCTTTTCGGAGGGAATTTTCTGCACATATGCTTCACATAAGCACATTTATGTATCCGCTTAATGTCAGATATGATAAGATCCTTTTCTAAATAAAATCGGTAGAACAATTAGATTTCATGTTCAAAGTCAATGTGTCTGCATGTTTGAGTAACAACAAAAAAAAAACTGTTATCTGCATGCATATGTGAGACAAAACAAATGGTGTCCCACTCATAAAACACTGCATATTTCTACTACAGGTCTAAAACTCCACAGGAAAGCTTTAACAGTGACTGCTACCCAAGGACTCTGCTGGGTATTAGGACAGGTTCGGAGCTGCAGCGTGTCACACAGAATGAGTCATTCAGCACACAGTGTCACTTCACTAGACCTCAGTGGAAAGCAGGACGTCCGAAAGGCAAACAGTGATGAACGTGCTATTCTAGGAATGAAGATGAAAAAGGAGCTGGAAAATATGCTTCTGTTCCCCCCAATTTAAAGTTTTCCACCACTTGCTCGGCTTTTTTGCTTTTCAATGGGTCATTCTGGACGAGTGATGAGAGCTAAAGAGAATGGATGAGTGAACAAGAGGTCTATATGAATCATGCGGGGGGGAGGCATATGGTTTGCAGAGCGCACTTGAGACTGGATGTAACGCAGGGGCTCTTAAATCTACCTGAGTCCCAAGAGAGTACCCTCAGAAAATGAGCTCTCTATCTGTGCTACTGCCGCAGCTGGCTGTGAAAGACATCAGTCCGGCCTGAAGCTTAAATCACTGTCAGCCTTTTATTTGCTGTGGGTCACTTTAAAGTTTGATATTCTTACATTTACACACAGGGAGGATTTGCCTATAAAAAAGGTGTTTTTAGATCAGATCATCAGTGTAAACAGAGACACTGCCTTCTGCTTTGCTTTGATTTTACAAACACAGATTATCCAGAGAAGGTGCCTTTCAATGAGTAAGTCCACTTCAGGCCCGGTCTCTTAATCCTGCTCCATATTTTTCAAATCGTTTCAGACAGATTGTTTGGCTTCTTCCCTTTTCTTCCTCTCATTTATCTTGATTCTAATTTGTAGTTTGGCCACACATGATATCCAGATTTTTAGGCCGGTTTTGCAACAAGAAGGACCACCCAGAAGAGTTTCAGGCCTCTTTCTACTATAGCTCTAAAACCACTCCAATCGAGCAAGAGACACATTAAAAACCAATCGGACGGCGATGACACACGGTAGTCGTGCAAGGCCTTATTTGCAAAGCAGATGGAAAGCCTTGGCCTGTCCAACATTAATTACAATCACATTCAGGGAGGAAGCCGTCCCTCCTCCAGGGCGGTTAGGACTCTGTGTACGGCTGGAGGAGATGGCAACCTAATCCCCCGGTCACCGCAGAAATCTGAGGGAATCGTCAAAAGATGCACAGGACGCGATTAATCAAAGTGGAGAGCCAGATGTGCAACAACACAGGACTATAAACCCAAAGTTACACAGCACAGGAATACCGAAACCACAGACACACAAACACCACGCCGCCACCATCACACCCCCACACAGAAGCCAACAGAGGGGCTTCGATATTTGATACCAGTACGACGGCCTCCTTCTGTCTGAATATCTGGTTTTCATCACTGCATGTTGCAACACCAATACTCACAGGACCAATAAGTAGAGAAACATTTGCCTTTTCAAACTTCAACTCTAATTCCCTTCTTCATGTGTGGCACTAGGTTACTTTTAAATAGTTGATAAAGGTGAGGGATTAAATATTTGCTGGACTTCCTGTTTCAAGAGGGGAAAAAAAAGAGAGCACATTCTTCAGCAGTGATACATTCCCACTGTTCTCATTGCCGGATCATGACAATGCCCTGAGTTCCCAAGGAGAATGACAATCAATCTGGGTTTAAGCCTCCTTGTCCACCAGCGTCTGACTCTGTTTATCTTCAGGCGCTCTGTTTACAGTCTCCCAGTAAACACTGGAGCTGCTAATGGAAGGAAGGCCCTTTGGCTTTTATGTTCCAAACTCGTTATGATTAAAGTGTCCCTCTTTATCGTCACTGGGGCTAATTAAAGACAAATCTGCTGGGGTAACACAAACAATGAGACGCAGTTTACACGGGGAGACCGCAACTGCCCCGCTGGAGGTCAACAGCAGGAATAGCCCTTTACATACAAATACCAGCGGTGGTGGTTGATGGTTTGCTGAGGATACAAGGTCAATTTTTCCCGCGGGGACATAAATCACGCAGTAGATTGCACGGCAAGACTGGCCACAGAATTTCGGTCCTATAAATGAGCGGAGGGCCGATCTATCCTGAGAGAGGACGTGTAACAATAAATTACTCGGAAACAATACATACCTCAACAGTTTCTCTAACCCACAGAGGACATGAGGGAGTCACAGGCCTCTGTGTGGCTCACAGTGAGGTAGTTCATGCTCCATTACTACGTGCGCGTCTAGTGTCCTCTGTTCAGTGATGTTGAATTCAAATGTGGGTAAACTTTGAGCTCCAGGTCCAACTTGGAAAACTACAAAATGTATATTTTAAGATGCTTGTTTTTTTTTAAAAAAAAATCCCTTCCTTGTCATACTAAATTGACATAAATCTGCTGTGGAAGATTCTTCCGAGCGACCCTCCAGTCTTGCTTGTGCCAAACACCTGTTCACCCTTAATTCAATCTCGCACAGTGAGATTTCCTATGCGATTCATCGATCCAACAAAAAATATCTCGCAATTACGCACAAAAAACATCCATAAAGTAAAATTATTTCAAGGAACTTACCTAAATTAACGAAGCTCATCACCATATCTGCGTCATTTAGAAAGGCAGTTTCTTGATATGTGGCCAGAGGTGGACTCTGGGTCGTCCGCATGCTCTGATAGCGGTCCAGCACGCCTTCCACTGGGCTTTTCTCCTCGCTAGATATCGTGTTGTATAAGTCCAACATGAAAAGTGGAGCGGAGTTGTACTTTCCGTGCGACAGATGCGGTCTCGGTCTGTGCGGCAGCCCGAGGATGGACAGGATCTCCTTCTGCATCTCCCTCTTCTCGTGCGTCCGCAGCCGCCGGTGGATGAAACCCGGGTGCACTTCGTTGTTTCCATCCAGTGAATAATTACTCCCCGCGACCAGGAACATGCAGTAATAAGCGCTCCACCACAATCCGACTAAGGCAAGCCAGCAGCTGGTCATGGTGTTGTCCCGCTGTGCTCTCCGGAGTCCCAAGTGTGTCTGGCTTGGAGCTTCAGTCGCCTATCCAAAGGTAAAAAAAAAAATAATAATAATAATAATAATAATGTGCGCAATGGTAACCAAAGTCCGTCCGAGTGCGCGCTGTTCAAAAAGCAGAAACGACTCGTGTATCAAGCCATTTGAAATACTTTCTAAAGAGAAATGCGCAGAAAAGCGTCGGACCTGCTCTCATTTCTGATTCCCGTGGCGCGCTGTGCTGCTTCAGGATAAAGTGCACCATGTGAAACTTTATTCTGAGCGCTCCGGTAAGTCGGTCAAAAGACACCGTTTGACACGAAGTTCTCCAATAAAAGACTAGCAAGTCCTCTGAAAGAAGCCATTTCACTGTTTGCGCTCCAAAATATGTGCTTCTCCAACGTTGCGCACTGACAAAAGCCGCCCTTTAACAGTGGAAGCGGTCCCAGTGACGGTCACCTACTCCTACAGGCTGTGTGTGCGAGAGTAACAGGAATCCGCAGGTTGCAGTCCATAATATGCGTGCGCGCGCGTCTACGTGCGTCTGTGTGTGTATGCGTGTTCAGAAACCGCCCACTCCGTGCGCACTGAGCCAGAGGTGGAGCTCTTGAGGGCTACAAGGACAACTCCAACATCATATTTCCATATTCTGTCCGCTGCGGAACAACTGCTGTCGTTAGAACGCAAAGTCACTCCACATCGATCATTCACAGCGCTGATGAAGTGTCTGCTGAACCTCTTCACAGTCTCTGTCATGCGACTTCATCCATGAGTCCAGTCGTTCATACTTTTGCTAAACTTTTTGTATGACATTGATCTGATAGGGGTAAAACTTCAGGATGGCCAGATGTTTTTAGTTTTCAGCGCACAGTTGTTTCTTGCATTTGAGCTCAACTTCTCTTTCAAAAGGTTTGGATAGTTGAATTTATTGCTCGGATCTGTAAAAAAAAGTACGCACTTCGGTTAAATCGTCAGATGTGCCATAGTGAAGCATGGGCTGCATCTCTACACATCCAGAACCAAGGTGTGCGTCCACTCCAACCAGGCGGAATAAATGTTGCCCAGTTGAGGCACGACCCCTGACGATGGAGTGGGAAACAGCAGGCTATGACGCGCAGCACCTGCAGAGGACAAGTGATCTGGTCTCCCTCAAGCACGAGGGTCATTAACGCGATTTATTGTCCATCATTTCAATATAAAACCAGCGACATGATGGGTCTGCACATTCAAAGAACCGCCTTTGTTAGAGGTGTACTATGTAGTTTTGGGTAAGACATTTTAATCAGAGGAGAAACATCTTCATTGACTGATTTTTATGCCCAAACAAACTTTAAAAGGAAAAAAAAACAACTGCTGTTTTACTTTATGTTTGGCGGACCCTGCCACCTTTGAAGCTTGTGTCCTGGGGACCTTGTTTTCCTCTGCGATTAGCTTGTTCATTCAGCTACGGAGTTTGTATCATTACCTTATTAACATAGTAAATGTTAAATTTCTAAGTTTGAATGTCTTCTCCGAAACTACGTACTACTCCTTTAAAAGCAAACAAATCGCACGAACTAGTAAAATGCCTCCTGCAAAATGTCACGCTATAGTACCTTATGTTTATTCTAAATACCAGGACATGACAGCTGAACATGTCCCAGAAACCTCAAGGAATTCTTTAAAATCCCCATTTCCTTCTCTCCCTCCTCTTCCTCCCATCCTAACCTGTGTTATGTCTTCGTGGTCCCTTCAGTCTGTGATGGTCCTGGTGATAAGGCCCAAAGGTGTCCATATCTCTATGTGTCTGCTACTGCTGCTGCAGCCAGAGCTCTTATCTGTATGTGAAGAGTGAGAACCAGCATCAAAGCTGCACATACCACCACCAAAACAGACACACACACACACACGCACGCACACACACACACACACACACACAGATAGATTTCAAAATCTCACTGTCATACAGCTAAAATGTCACATTTGTACCTTACACAAGTCCTTTTGAAGCATGTTAAACCAATTCTTGTCATCATTACTAAAACTTTTGCAGCAATTTTTACATTTTAAAATGTTTTCCAAGCGGAAATCCTGTCTAGACACTATGAAAAAGATGCACAAAGCCTTCAAACTTCAATGAGACAAAATTCTTTGTGTACCTGTGTGCCTGTATTGGAGAGAAATCCTACTGATCAAGCTCTAAAATAACAGAACCATGACTAAAGAGACCATACTGGGCTGACAGAGAACCGGTGCTCTCAAGGTTGTCATTTATCAGCTTTTTTAGTTTCTTTTGGACTGAAAGTCCCATTTGCTTGAATTCCTGATTTATAATACAGATTCAGTAGTTTGAAACTTTATTTCACTGGAAATGATCCAGTGAACGGCGAGTTTTCCTCAAACTGCTTTCTTGGCTCTAGCACTAGACAGAAAAAGGGAAGTAGTCCTTTTGCGTATAAAACTATGAAATGGGTGATTCTGGTGCTACGTACGAGTCATCTCATGGAATCCATGTTTTAAACACTTCATGGAACATTAACCTCGGGCATGTGTCATATTAAACAAACACAAGCCAGCACAAAAACATCCAGCTTCCTTTGTGCTTCCCAGTCCTATGAAACAATCCAGTGCTAAAGAAGCTGCACGCTGTGGGCTGACAGTGATCGAAAAAGGCACTTAAATACTTCTATATGTCCTTAACATTTCCCTTGACATTAAGCAACCGTGTGTGTGTGAATGTGTGTGTGTGCATCCCCAGAGGCAGAGCAGGTGATGTGTGTATGAATGCTGGGTGAATTGGAAGCAGAGGGAGGAGGAGGAAACATTAAACAGAGGTTCTGTGTCCTGTCATCACACTGTCTAGACAGGACACCTCCTAGACCTAATGAGGTCTTTGTCTGTCTGTATCTCTCTCTTCTACGCACACACAGGCACACACGTCACCATACATCTTGGCTTTTAGTTGGTCTTCAGTCTTCCTGTGAGACATTTTTATTAAAGAGCATTAAAAGGTCACGAAAGAGTTTGCACACAGAGAATTGTGCATGTGTGTCAGTGCTCAAGTATGACACACAAACACAAACACACGTCCCCCAACATGCTAAATTAAGGGGAAGTGTGCTCCAAAACCATAGGAATGCTTACACCTGGCATAGATCTGACAAGAACTGCTGAATCTCCTGCAATAATTACAGTATATCACTATGGTTACTGGGTCACACTCGCACACAAACGCGAAGCACGTCTTATCCCAGTAATCAAGTGTTCTTCAAGTCAAAGGAACAATGGCGAGCTGCTGCAGGTTTCGTGGGTTTGATGCCTTTTTAGTCTTTTGTGTTGGATTAGTTTTGTGGTCGCAGCCTTCCTATAGCTCCGCGCGACTCGTTACATAAAGATATCTCGGTCATACAGCTCAATGAAAAAAATGAAAAAAAGGTGAAAGACAATTTCTTTAAACGACATGTATATTCATTATTCACAGATAAGGAAATCAAACTATTAGGCAGACATTCAGTTGAAGAAAAAAATCACACTTTGGCTTAGTTTAATCCATTTGGGTTAAACCCAATTCTGGGGAGCACAGACAAAGCTGTGTGTGTGTTTCTCATCAAGAAAATGAAAGTTAAAGCCCGAGTCTATACTTGATGTCGAGCTCCATCCACTCCCAGCCATCAGAGTCCAAACGGCCTTCATTTGGAGACAGCTGTGTACACGCTGCTGCATGAAATGTAGGGCTTTGGGACTGAACGTTTGGGAGGAAAACGGTGCTGTACAACAATTAGAAATCATGGCTTTCAAATATGATGTCTTATATTTCTAGTGTTTCAGATGTACCTTGTTACAACTGAGCATATTGCTCACAGCTGAAACCCACACCCGTACTAAATAATAATAATCGAACCTAAAATACAACAGGGTGAATAAAGTGCAAATTGAAACCATTTCAGTACAATTTTATTGCAGAATAAAGACTTTGTAGGAGCTACTACTCACCATATCTACTTCTGAAATGTAAGAAGTGATGCATAGTTAACAAGCTAATATGGATGGCTCAGTAACGAGCATGCAGTGTCAGAATACAAGCTCAAACCCGATGGAATTTGGTCGAAAACTGATCAGGTTTGTTCAGTATTGTTGACACGGCTGAGTTCAATGTATGTTTAAAAACATAAACATGGTCTTCCAACGTGGATGCAGCAAGATGTGTTAGATCACCTGAAAATCACAATTCATTAGGCCTCCGTAAACTAAATCCTACGAGAATCTTCCTCCTTTCCCTACTCCAGTAGTGAACCTGGTTGCCCCGGCGACAGCTTCTGATTGGATCACAGGAACGCCATGGTCAATCTCATACTGCATGGCCTGGACAGAGGACGAACAGGTAAGTTAATTAAAAATAACTCTTTTTTAGCATAACAGAACATTTTTACACAATAAACTCAACCTGGCAATTTGGGAAGACTAATTTGCCAGCTTCCTTCCTCAGTGTCCGATGAACCATCTGATGTTTCCCTGAACCTTGAACCAATTTATGGATTTCTCTAGGTTTGAACACTGTTGAGAACATTTGGGATACTGCAAGTACACAATTTAACAACGTTAATAGACATTTTAATATGGAAGTGTTACATTTTATTCCTTAAATTGGTTCACAACCAATTTTGAGTCAGGACACCCTGAGAAAAATTAGCACTCAGACTTTTAGTTCACAACATCCTGAAAGTTTCAAAAGAGAGTTTTGTGTATGTGTCTAATCAGAACTTATGTGCATGCAAACTTTGACTCTCACAAACACACTTGATTAAAAATACTGTTGTTAGTAACAGTTACTAAATTGGAAAATATTTTAACTGAAAAAAAACAAAGGAAAAAACAGTTTGGGTAACCAACAGAGTATACCAGATATGTTCAATGATCTCTGATGCAATACACTGCATTATGACGGGGATTTATTTCAGTAAATTAGCGAAAGGTCTGACCTGTAACTTTGCCATTCTGTTGTACTTATGTGACATATGAATCTGAAATGGTGGTGTCATACATCAGGTATGATAATATAATTCCTACGTGAGGTGTACCTGTGTGAAGGAGGGAGCATCGTAGCAGCTGTACATGGCTGAGGAGCGGTCGGCCCGCAGACACTGCTGAGGGAAGGCGCTGATCTGCTCTGCTAACTCCAGGGCAGCCTGTAAAGCTGTGATAGCGACATGAAGTCAGTCCAACACAGTCACATACATGAACAAATACAGAAAAATATTCACACACTTAGCAATATGGCCATTTATAACATACGAAATGTATACAGGTGGATAATCTCTTCTCTTATAACAAAATCCAGAATCACCAGTCCCTTTGTGCTGCTTTGTCTCTCTGAGCTTTACTCGTGCCACTCCGCCTCCTCGGCCACATAAAAGCACTGGACCACATCCAGATCAGTCCTATGGAAAAAACTACGCCTCATGATGCCATACTTTGATGCACTACGTGTGTGTATGTGTTGGTGAGCTGCTACTTCTTCACTTCCCTCTGATGTTAAACCCGCGCTAAGTGATCATCTCTCAGAGAGGCCAATTAGGCTGATGCTCGACTGTGGGAAGAAGAACTTCCTAAAAGAATTAAGCTAATCTTCTTTTAACGTCCAAGGAGAGAGTGGAGGGAATGTGAGAATCGCACATGGAAAGGCTTTATTGGGATTTAAGGATACGGGAGTGCTCATGCATTAATATAATAGAGGAAATGCCATATTGAAATGCGTGCATAGCTTAATCCTCAGACTGCTGCTTGAATGAGTAAGGAGAGTACAGTGCTAATGTTGAGTTATGGCTTCAGCGCGGTGTTGGAGCCAAATAAAGAGAATGGATTCACTGGAACAAATTGAGATTATATACGATTTTTGTCTGATCTTACCTATAAGACTATAAAAACTGTTTCCTGAGAGAAACTGGGTCACAGGCCTGTTTCTCTGTGGTATACACATGAATTGTCCTCACAGTGAATAATGATTTCTACTTCCCACCCCAACAGACGGAGGACCTCCAGTCTCCTCCGTATCTGGTCTTCACATCTTGAACATTTGCCATCAAATGACCTACAATAAAATCTACAATCCACTGTAAACATACCACTAACATCTTGTATGCTGCACTGGACTGACAATCCCTACATTTTCTTTGTCTTAACCACTTACTTGTTGTGTCTGGTTGTATATGACTACTACAGGATAAACAAAAAAGCACTACAATGGGAGTGATTGGACGACAATGTTTTAAGTTATGTATTGTTAATGTGTTCTTACACTCTGATCATGAAACTAATTCATCTATTTGTAAACAAGAAAACTGGTAAAACTGAGATAGGTACCCGACTGTCTCAAACAACTTATTACCATAGTCTGTATAAACACAATTCAGCCTGTCTTTCTATTTAAGAAAAGAAATGTGTCCATAGCATTAAATATCACAAGTTTCTCAATGTACAGTAGCAGGGTTAAAACAATCAGCCAATTTCAGACCTGATCTGGAAACATCTGATCAAAGATAAAGTAAAACAAACCCTAAAAAAGCATGACCCATTCTGATCCTTGACAATATGAGCCCTATCTAATATATGACACAGCCGTAATGAACACATAATCTAAACTAACTCCAATACCTTGGCCATCAGGAACAACTCTGTTAGCCAGTCCGTAGGCAAGAGCCTCCTGCGCTCCGATAGGTCGTCCAGTCAGAATCAGGTCGAGTGCTCGTGACAGACCAATGAGACGCGGGAGTCGCACTGTGCCTCCGTCAATCAGGGGGACTCCTGAAAGAAAGATGTTCAGTGTGAAACATGTTTCTGTGCCACAAGGAGTACCAAAAGAGTATTCTGCTTAGCAGTGCAGAGAATCCAAAATAATTATTCAATTATTTGTTTATTTGACAGGGTCTGAGCTGGACCAGAGTTAGCTATAAACTGATTTTTAGCTCTAGTCCCTGAGAAAACACGTTTACAAAACAAGAAAATATTCCATGCTACATCTCAGACCACTGCATTTACATTTTTTCATATCAAAAGTCTTATTGATTTTGCCACATCTTGTTTCACCGTAACATCGGTGAAAATGTATTGGTTGTTTGATAATGAAAATTATGAGTGGCATCCTGTCTTACACCCTAAAAGTGGTCTGTACAGACAGACTTACATTTTCTACACTTTCCTGCTGCATAATTGTTCTTTTACATTTGGATTCTTGTGCCAGTGAAAAGTATATCCAGAATATAGGGGTGGCCGTTTTTAGACAAAAATAAGTATCACTTAATTGCTAAAGGTGAAAGGAAAGGTAGGCCAGTGTGTCAGTGAGTTCAGGACACTTCCGCTGTGTGAAAACAGTCGAAGAAACACTAAGAAATACATAACACACTGCTCGCATTAATCTAGGTTACCGCTATCAGGAGAACAAAGTTTTGAACAATTTCACTCCTCAACTGTAACTCTGTTTTCCTTCTGTCAGTACGTGAAAACTAAAATTCCTCCTTACTCTCAGTCTCACTGGACACATATGCATTATTGAGTCTACCACAGAGAGCGAAGGATGGTAGAGAAGTGAGGGACAGAAACAAGAGGAGAGAGAGAGAGCATACTGCAAGGTACAGTAAGCTTCTGGCATCTGTCCTAATTTCTAAAGAGCACCAGCTGGAACTGGCATACTTTCTACCGTTCAGCGCTCCCAAGTTCCACGCCACAATCCCGACTCCCTAATTCCTCCAAGTCGCTGATTCTATTTGACCGCCCCTTATTGAGAGCACATGTGTCGGACATGTTTTCATAACCCCAAATCATCATGGTAGCTTTCAGGTTTTTTTTTTTCTCTCTTCTCTCATTCTGTAGGGAGTCGTGGAAATACTGTGATTCTATTCATTCTCTGCAAGCTACTCTTTGTTCATGTCATTGAAATGAATTAAATTGGAATACATGGAATACCAGCGTTAATACATGTGCGACCAATCCAGGGGCCTGGTTTGGGTTCGGGCAGTCAGCACATATGGCGCTCTGACAGACAGAAGACTGCGATTAGGTGGGGGAGGAGGGTGTTCTACTGTCCGCAAATACTAGATTTCACTCAAATTTTCAGTCATCCCCCATTACAGGAATGTATTCTACTGAAATGTGAATTACAGAGCACACTGGCAGAGCCGATGAAATGCCTGAATTCCCTTTTGCTGGAGTTTAATCATAAGAATAGCACAGATCCTTGCAGGGCAGGTGTGTGTGAGGTTCAAGGTCTTTTCAATATTGACTGAGACAACAACCAAGTGTGTTCCAGCCAAGGTTTTACTCTGTGGAGCTTTGTCCTAAAAAACACATGTAGTTACACACACTTACATTTCACAAGGGCATTCCTATACAAGAAAGTCTGCACAGTTGAAACACACACACACACACACACACATTGTCTAGAAGTACCCCACTGTTATTGTCCTTTTAGCTAAAAGTAATGTCTCACAATTGTATCCATTACATTTAGTGAACACTTGTATCCATTACCTTTAGCTAACAATTTGTCCATTAATTCAAGCAAACAATTTTTTAATTGTATCTTACTGTTAAGCCTTCTCTGCTCTCTAAAAGTCAATCCATGTTTTACAGCTGACTCGATATTTCATAATTTGATTGTTTCTTTGTGTGTTTTTGTGTTTGTTTATCAAATGTGTTGAGCTACTCCTAGTGTAGGAGCACCCTCTGGGGTACATGTAACTCTGGTACTGGTAGCACTGCACTAGTCCTCAGTGACAGAAAGTTGATTTGTGCAAAAAGCTTCTTTAGATTGTGTCTCACACCACCACCCCCTCCAATTACAGGAAAAGACAGAAGAACGAAAAGGAATGGCAGAAAGAGACAGGAGATTTGCTAGCAAACAGTAAGCAGCACACTGTGGCTTGTTTTAGATGGTAATGAGGCCGAGAACACAGAGCCTGGCTCTTGATAGATAAAGAGGCAGGTTGACCTCCAGTCTGTCTGTCTTTGGTGCTGCTGTTGGCACCATCGCTATCAGCAACCGGAAGGATCTCCCCTCTTATCCACAGCACTCGTCTCCTGCACCTCCAACCCTCACCCTCCTTTCTCTGTCAGATAGTCCCGTCTCTGATGTGTCCTGTTTGAGGGAATTTACACAGACCTGTGCTTTGTCCCACATGAATGGGCGATGGGAGGTTGGGAGCATGCACCTCCTTGAAGTAGTTTAACACAAAAGGCATGCTTGGCTTGAAAGAAGATGGCTGAAGTGCAGAGAGGTGGTTTTGATCCCCTATTCCAAATTTCATAGAAGAAAATGTGAGGAAGTGATCCTGATAGGAGATAGTCAGTATCCGCAAAACAAAACTGTGGATTTGTCGTTGTTGGCCTTTAATAATGAGCTAAACATTTGCACAGGAGCTCTGTGTGTTCTTGTTCAAAGCAGATAAGCCCATTGTCAAGACTGTGGCTTGTTATTAAACAAGGTTGAACATGAGTCAGCAAAGCCTATTGTTTAATAAGTAGATCATTAGGTTGTTCTCTTCCTGCATCACAGGACCATCACAGCTTATCTGACCGGCATGTAGGAGAAGTCTGGAGGAGAGTACAAACATTGTATTTTATCTCCTTGCTACAGTGTTTGGTATAATGTGTCAGCCTCTGATAACTTCACAGCTTAACACTTCCCGAATCCAATTTGGTCATCACAAATAGCTGCATTTTTAGCCTTCTTCAGAATTTGGATTCGTGGAATCCTCAATGAGGACTCATTTGCTAAAACAGACCATTTAAAGTATTCCATAACATTTTTCAGCACAATCAATTTTCCATACATGAACAATTTATAAGAACTTCTTATATAGTAATATTTATTTATGATATTAAGTGTATACTGCTATAACTTGTACTGATTAACTAATGATACAGGTGCTTTTTTAGATGGTCTGAAATGAGAGCTGACTACAATGTACGGTGGCTTTTTTTAATGGCATTGCTAGGGCCAAATAGACATCTGTGTAGGTAAGATGGCAGGAAGAAATACCTGGGGTGGCCTT
The DNA here is from genome assembly GCA_900302685.1 of Spondyliosoma cantharus. Classification (NCBI taxonomy): domain Eukaryota; kingdom Metazoa; phylum Chordata; class Actinopteri; order Spariformes; family Sparidae; genus Spondyliosoma; species Spondyliosoma cantharus. The sequence continues at coordinate 58,385 of OMLP01015775.1, forward strand.
GTGCCAGTGGTGTTATTTTCAGGGTAAAAAGCAAAGCATATGGGACAACAAGTCTTGGTTGCAGCAGTATCGTGGGAGTTATGTAAAATGGGCTATCAATTCCCTACCAGCTAAAAGACTTCTGACCTGTAGCTGACCACCTCACCGACCTCTCAACACATTGTGGACTTGGTACCAATATCAGATAAAATATTGCTGACTTTTTCTGTTTTGGTTGCCAAGTGCAACAGGAGGAGACGACACTCCACAGGACTTCGCATCCACCATCTACAGCTTCTAATAACCTGTGAACAGAGTGTGAAACACGACACACTGAAGTGTTCTGGTTTGCTGCTGGTACTGCTGGTATCCTCACCACATCAAAGCAAGACCCACTACAATAGCCTCCCATGAGGGTAATGCGATTAAGTTTGATGTGGATTAACGATTTCCGGACAACTCCAGACTAAATGGACAGAGGGAAAAGAGCAGGCCTTCAATTGGAGGATCACTTTGAAATACCCGCTGGGAATGAAGGGAAGTAGCTCCCATTGGGCTGGGTCAAAGATGAGTGCCACACAGTTAACTTGATTTCATGTATTTAACCCACTGAGTTAATACCAGGGCTGTGTATTCTTTAGTTTGCAGGGAACCCTTATGTGAGACCACCAAGGCAGCAAAGAGGGCCTTAAACCATGAAACTGGCAGAGGACGTGTAGCACCTCGTAAGAAGGGCAACATCACGGCAAAGTTTAAACATGATCACATACCAATCTGCCCCAAAGTCACTACATTTAATGCTGTTTTGGCAAGCGTAAGTTGTAACATGAACTTATTTGTAAGTGCATATATTTTGCCATCATTTAATGCGATTAAAATGTTGATTTCGTTTCTGTATTCCACTGCTGTGTCCATTCACTCTGGAAAAGAAACCTGAAGTTTCAAAAGCTGTGCCGTTTTGAGGTGAGATGATGTAACCCCTGGACTATGTCACTCAGTTTCAAACTCACTGAGCGGGTGTTTTAATTGGCCCATGTTATGTCAGCTTTGGACTGAGGTTTGACTTCGTTTCAACATGTGGCTTCTTCTTCTTCTTTGGCCCTCTTCATCTGTCCCTTGTCCAGGTTTGAGACAGGACTTAAAACTGAGAGGAAGAAAGAGGGAGGAGACACGGACATGACTGATTTGTGTGTGTATCTGAAGGGTCTCTATTTCAAACGGGAAAATCAGAGGAGTACTACCATAGCAATCCTGAATAACCTCCATGCTTGCCTGATTTAGCCTCACCATTTAAAGAAAAATCCTTGAATGAAGCATTACTGGAGTATTTTAAGTTTCCTTTTCCGGTGCCAACTTCTTTTTCTGCTGTGTGATGTTCCTCTGGTTTAAGAAACCAAAATAACATCAGGGAATTAGGTAAGCACGGTGGTTTTTCATTCAGGTCTCTCAAAATTCAACGAGGAATAGACACTAATACCAGACCCCTGTGACGCAACCATCTCCTCCTTCTCATTTCCTCCTCGGCGGGGCAGAGGGGCCCCAGACAGGAAGCCGCAGGTTCGGCAGCCAATCACGTGCCAGAAAGCTGTCAGATCCTTATGGTTGCCATTGGCCCACATCAGAGCAGTGCAGTGAGCCTCTGAGGGTTTTTGGACTCCAAAGCCACCAGGGATTCCCTTCGGCTGCTGCCATCTGTGCCCGACCCCAAAACGGTTACAGAATTCAACCATTAAAAGGAAATAATCGGTAAGAAACACAGGATCTTTAAATAAACTGTGCGTCCCACAGAGCAGTGCAGTGTTTGATGTAAATGGGCAGGGAAGTTTGGTTTTCAATTGTTTAATGTTGGGGAAATAAAGTTTAAATGCATGCTGCTGTGTCTTTTCCACTGTGAAGAAGTCTATCTATTTTTTTTATAAACTTAAGGACTTGTGTGAAATGTCTCATTGTGAAATGCAGCCCCATCGAATTGTGTTTATGTTTCCTCACCGACCCCAGGATTTTAAAGTACAATCACTACCAGGCTTGAAAGTGTCAAGATGCTGGTTGTGCAGCATTCAATTATGCAGAGCACGGGTACAAAATTGCTAAAAAAACAGGAGTTAAAGTAATAATCACTCTGCTACATCTGAATGAAAAACCACAGTGGCTTTAACTAAGCTGGGGGAAACGACGCAAATGTGTTGACAAACAAGCCTTGAAGATATGTGGCAATCAAGAGGCAGAGAATTAATTACTGGGAGGAAATGTGCAACTTAATGTGTTGAAACCGCAGCAGTGCTCATTTCTACCTCCCAAACATAGTTTTGAGCTGATGGAAGAGTCCAGGCGTTGGATTAATGTCATCCCTGATGGGACACGCAGAGCTCAGACTGAGATTTTAGAATCTGTTAAAAAGAGTTTGTCAGTTTTTGTCACATGCACAGATTATAACCAAGGCAAAACAATTATAACCAAGGCATTATGCATCTTCTCCTGTGTCTCCTCTAATCTGTACTTCCATCTGTAATTCTTTGTCTGCAACGGTGTTTGGATGGTCGGTGAATGTCATGTTGCATCCATACAAATGCCAGGACAAAATGATCAATCTTACTGATGCCAGTTTTCAGTACTTGATGTTTTTTGATACTTCACACATCATTTGCTAAGTAGTAGTGAAGTTCAACAGCTATCCCTGGTGATTAACTTGAGGCTTGTTCCCCGTTTTCCCATTAATATGGAGCATTAAATCGTGGTGGTTTCTAAATGCTATTAATTATTATGTTTCGCTATTGAATAAATTATTTCAAAGCAATTCAACATCAAAAATAATGGTGGTAGATGGACTCCAAAGTACCTCTGCAGGGCCTGGAGCGAGGCCTGGCACTGAAGGACTTGCCACCAGACAGTGTGGGAGGACGGACAGTCGGACAGACAGAATGATGACGGCACTGCCAGGATGCTCTCCTGTTAAATTACAGGCCTGAGATGATAAGCCCTGCATGTTTACACTCTAAATCTAGTACTGCCAGTAAATTATAGTACAACAGTTGTATTTATAAACACTATGGTCGTATTTTAAACCCTCTAGTAGCATGGCTAAAGCAATGACAGCTCTATGAGAGATGCTGCAATGGTCCGACATGAGACACTTCTACATAGTAAAGCCAACCATGACCTGCTGGGATCAGGATTAGCTTAAAGTGTTTACAACACAAGATCCAAAGTGCTACTTGTTCTTTTAAAACTATAGCCGAGTCAGCGGGCAAACTGTGCCAGTAGGCTACAAGACGCCAAAAAAGGAAAATGTTGTTTATGAGGAAATTGTGTGACATAAATAATATGTAAGCCCTGTTTGGCCCCGCAGTGGAAACCTGGCAGTCGGTGGCTTCCTCTCCTACTTATCAAGACTGCCCAGCAGACTCTGGCTGTGATGCCAGAAGGTCACAGTCACTGGTGTTATCGTACCGTGACTCCGTCCTCACAAAACAAGAGAAGGCTGGGGTGATAACAGAGGACAGAGTAACAAAGTTGAAAAATAGAAACAGTGTAGACTTCCTGGCATTAGGAGACAGATGATGTATGCTTGGATTCAAAGGAAAACAATGATACTTCCACTGACAGGCAGAAGGAGAGTAAGTGGGAAGAGAGATGGTCTGCTGGCTCCTCTATAGCATGAGTGCTAACAGCCGAATGTTTCCCATTATAACTGCCAGCAGTGTTCACAGTGGCAGGACCGAAAGATAAATGGCATCCCCATTAGCACTGCTAGTATTTGACTGACATTATACTAGTAACAGGGAGTACAAGTAGTAATACTACCAGCACAAGCAGAGAGAAGTGTTTTAAGTAGTTATAGGAGCAGAGTATTATTACTACAACTGCTGCAATATTACTACTATGACAACTAGTGACATTTTTAGTCAGGACGGTAGTTATGAATTAGTGGTATTGTTTTGTTGTCATGGTAGTACTGTGGAATAGCTGTCATAGTATCAATAATATCAGCTGGAGAAACTTGAAGGAATAATGCTAGTTGAAATTAAACTTTCACTAAAAAAATTAGCCCTACTGTAGCAAGAGAGGTAGGAGAAAGTCTCACCGGAGCAAAACTGTGATCTGTTGGTCAGTGCTTCCACCTCCTTCATTACATTATTCTGTTGCCCTCAAAAGCAACAGTTCACCCCAAAAATCAACAACAGGACCACTGTTAGCAGAAGTACAGTGCAACACAGTGCAGTACTGAGTGTCGTAGCAGTAAAGACAGCAGTAGCATGAGGTGTCAGACTTACCAAACCTGCGACAGAACACCCCCATGACGGCGCTCTCCTCCACCACTCTCAGATCTGCCAGCAGAGCCAGCTCCAGCCCTCCAGCCACGGCGAAGCCACTGACTGCGGCTATCAGCGGCTTTGACAGCTGCAAACGGGATGGACCCTGGAGGAAACGGCCGGATCAGTAAATCAAAACACACACACTCTATAAATGCAGAGCTGTATGACTTAAAACAGTGTAAACACAGAGGGGATACACATTGTTAAAAAGGCAGCAACACCGCTTCCTGTAGAATACATCCACAGGGCATTTGAAACATGTCCATGTGAATGCATATTGTCAAGCTTTTTTTTTGCCTCTTTGATTTTCATGGTTTAAAAGTTTTCCAGATTTTATTTCCCAATGTCTTTCTCAAACTGGTCAAACAAAAGAGTAACAAATGATCCAAGTTCTGGCTGTCGCTGAACAAATAAAGCACTGCGTGTAATCTATAAGGGATGCAGTGCTATAATTTTCTGCACAGGAGGTCCACTCAATCATAAAGACTTAACATGCAAACCAAACAGCTTTCATGCAGGCTGCAGTTTTTAATGGCTTACAGTACTTCATTTGTGATATGATCCTTATTCTTTGTCAAGCAAATGCAGTGTGCCAGTGGATTTTCTGCACACAGCATGTGCTTGTTATGAACAACACACAGCTGCAGTTCCCTGATTCAATATCAGTTCCTAAACCCAAATCGTTACCACTACCTGTCGTCCCAAATCAGTACAGCCCACATCTTCTGCTTTATTTTTCTGTGGGAACCTTTAGCCCTCTATTAAGATCATGAGGAAATATAGATATAACCCTCACCAGTGCACGCACACACACACACACACACACACACACACACACACATACACACAGCCCAATGAGTGCTCACCATCGGACCGGGACCCTTGGTGACATCTTGCTCCAATTTGAGGGAGGCTGTGTGATTGGCCAGCTCTTTCAGATCATAACCAGCGCAGAAATTCCCTCCTGGAGGAGACCACAAAATTACAAAGTATGGCAGCTGGAAAGTCAGAGAGGAAGGGAAAATGATGAGGATGAAAAAAACAACAAGTTGAGCTGGAGTCCGAGGGCTGCAATTTGGATAGCAGCTTGCTTTGGGCTGGCTGGCACACAAATGCTTCTCTTCCCTAAAGAGCCCAAATCCAATACATAGTCACAGATCATGCATGTGCTCAAACACACGCACGCACAGACGAATGCACATACACAATATCCTCATTAATGGAAGACTAACATACTTCAACCACAGCCCCTTCCGTTGGATTCATGTGGTAATTACAACATTACCCAAGAGGCCTACAAACACTATGTCACAGGCTCAGCCCGGGACTCATAAAATCCTCCTCTCTTCTTAATGTAACTGTAATGAAAATGATTATAACAAACATATGTGCCAGCAACACCCATCAACTGAGAGCTTTGATTACAGCTGTGGGTCAGCGCAGGGCAATTATAGAAAAACAGTGCGTCATGCTGTTTATGGGAGCAGCGATGTGACGGAGCTCCTTAAACCCCTTTGTCCTTGTAGGAGAAAAAGAGCAGAAGCTACGAAGAGTTGTTCCATTCACGGTGGATGGTACCGCATTATTCAGACTCTTCGAGGAGGTTTGTTAGTGAAATGAGAGGTAAAACAGACCGACAGATACTCTATTTACTTATCATTGTAGTGATGAACACAAAGACATAAACTCTTTGCAGGAGTTTGAAAAGTGCATCAGAGATGTTGCATTGAAAGAAGAGCAATGACTGGGAGACTAAGCTGAAGCATTAAAAAGTAACTTAAGCCTAATTATGAAAATGAAACACACAAATGCTAAAACACACAAAAAATTGTTTTCATAGGGACTTCTATAGAAAGAATATGATGCAATCAAAAGTGTGTTCACAGTCGTGTCTGCCCTCCACCAGGTCACAAGATGTATCTCAGGTGTAGCAAGAGGATTAACAAAGTAGTAAAGCAGAAAAAATGCAACAATTACAAGAGTTTCAGTTTTTTCTTCAGGCTGTACTTAAACTTAAAGCCTCTAAGAAGTTTTCTAACAGGAAAAAAATCAGTCTTTAGTTAACCTGGTCAAAAATAATAGACACAAATCAACAAAACCACTGATGAAAAAAATCACATACATTTTCTTAATTTAAAGTGGATAAAAGCAAAAAATGTTGGAGACCTTTCCGTTTTAAAATGACCGTAGGCCTTTTTTCATTATAGACATTCTGACAAATCACGGTAGGAAGAGCACAGGTGTAATGCATTAAATTAACTAGAAACCCTCTTACAATGGGATCACACCGGCCACAACAATCAACATGTTCACATTTTGATCCATGACTACTCAGTAATGATAACTAGAATAATACAGTACTCAGTGCTCATGGCTCCGACTTCACCAATCTTCGAACTGTGCCTTCATTCGATCTCGACTACAATCCTGTGGAGTTTCATGACTGAATCTTGCCTGGTTGTGTCGCGGTGACAATCAGTGTCCACAGACAGACAGCCCTGTAAACACCTGGGAAAATACACACAATCCCTTCTGCTACTGCTACAGTTGTCTCCAGGAGCACATTTTGCTATGATGACACAAACACACACAGACTCACAAACTGAAAACATTACCAGCCTACGCCGTCGTGGCTGGTAATTATGGCTGAATTCCATTCAGCTGCGCTCAGTTTCAGTGCTGACTCATTGTCACACTGTTGTGACTTAGTGGGACACTTGAAAATAACAAAAGGTGTTACTGTTACAAACCCAATTCCAAAATAAGTTGAAATTCTGTGTGAAACATAAATAAAAAAAAGAGAACATGATAATTTGTTAATCCTTTTTCACTTATTCTAGCTAACACAGCACCAACATGATGCATTTAATACTTTACCTCATTACATTCATATTTTCAAAATATATGTTTATTCTTAAATTGATGCCAGCAACAGCTTCTTCAAACAAGTTGGCACTGGGGCAACAAAAGACTGGGAAAGTTATGGAATGCTTAAAAAAAAACCCTTTGGAACATTCCAAACCTTTAACAGGTGATAGTATCGTGATTGGGCATCAAGAAGCTCAGTCATTCACAAGCAAGGATGGGAGGAGGTTCATCAAACACATGATTGTATAAAGATATTAGTGCATGGGCAAGTGACCACAAACAGTTTGTTTGCAAATGATTGCAATCTGTTTCCATTTATGTTTTGGAATCAGAGTTGTATTAGTAAAAACATGTGCTTTTCCTACAATGAAAAGTCAAAATGTCTCCTGTGAAAAAGGCCTATGCTCTGTGAACAAAGACAGGTTTGGTGGAGAAGAACTTGATTGGTCAGCACAGAGACTTGACCTCATTCTTTCAGATGAGTTGCTGCTGCTGAATTTTGTTAATGTAAAACCAAATCCAAACCAATTTCAGGGCTGAACAATGTGTTTTTATGGGACTAGTGAGGATTTACCGACATTAAAAGAGGCTTCATCTCAGTTCAGCTGAACATGTGCCTGTAGTGACACAGCTGGGCTGACATCTAGATTGTACCTGACCGCAAACGCCCACAGAAATCCGAATCCCAAACTCCCTAAATATGTGCCGGCATACTCAAAACCTGCAGAAAGCAATTACTCTTAATTTTACGTTTAAAAAAACATGCCGACACTGAAAAACGAGAGCTGAGAGAGTGATCGTGTCAGCGCTAATATGAACAAAATGGATTCCTTATGTTTTCAGAAACACTACATCCAAACTAGAACCTCCCTGCTTGTCATCTCATAACACAGACAGACTGCTAATCACCAGTGAAGGTCAGTCTTCTTGTTACAGTGGAGCAGCGATACAGGACGACCTGCTGACAGGAATTTGTGGTGGGACGATTAAAAGCACATTAAAGACATTGTGGGAATCACAGAAGAGCAGCTTTAGCTGGAACGACCTACTGCGCTAACCCATTTAACACGAGCTAATTACTCTCTAACACACACACGCACAGTTTTCTGTTCACAGCTGAGACTAGTGGCACTCAGCAGTCGTCATCTGGAGAGGCTCCAACCTCTCAAGTACCAAACAAAGTATATACTTGTGTCTCTTGAGGCCACAGTGCACTTTCTGCTGCAGACAGGTTGATCCAGGTTGAAGACATTATTTCCACTGAGGAAAGGAGTTCATTCAGTGTGTCTGATGATTATTTTTAGAGTTATTAGGAGCCATGGCATGATTCTGGCTTTGGGCGGCTGACACAGTGCAGGCCACCTCACAGGTGCGTGTGTGTGTGTGTGTTTTTTTTCTGCGTGTGCGCTAGTCTGATCACCTCAGCATGTCGGCAAGATCTAAAGACTTTGTGGAGCAAAAGCTGGAAAAAAAGATGGAAAGGAAGAAGTTGATGGAGAAGATGTAGATGTAGTGCTGAGGACAGGGGAGAGGAAGAGGTGGAAGGCTGAAGGATGAAAAACTAATGTTCATAACTGTAATATACAACTTCTGTGATCACTCAGACATACGATACGATATGATATACTTTAATGTCCCCATGGGAAAATGTGTCTTGGACTCGGCATGCTCAAATAAAATAAAACTTCAGTAAAATTGCTGAACAATCGAACTAGCCATTACAATGCCTCCAATGCCCTGATTTTCTGAGGAACAGTTCGACATTTTGGAAAATGTGTTTGTACCCTTTCTTGCCAAGAGATAAATAAAAAAGATCAATACTCATCTTTCTAAAGTCTAAAGGAAATGAGATGCTACTATATCAGCATAAAAGAAATGATCAAAATGTGTTTAGCGTGAATGAACAACTTTAAATTGAATAATTACAAATATATTACCTCGAAGAATTGATGTTATATATGTCATGTTCACTATATCAACTGAATATACGCTTAAGTCGATGCATCATTATTATGTTACGATTAACTGTTTAACTACAAGCATATTTATGTATAAATGTGTTTGTTTTCTTTAAATAACAATAATTAATATATATATATTTTTTTTTTAATGGTCCAGCACATAATCCCTGGTAAAACCATAACGAGTTAAGTATTAAGTACTATAAGTATTAAGACAGGCTGACACTCTGCAATATGTCTGTAAGAATCTACCTGAATAAATGAGCAAGAAACTTCTCTTACCTTTCCCATGCAGGACAGCCACGTTCAAGTCCGGGTCACTGTCGAAGGCCTCCAGCTCCTCGAGCAGACGCCTCGCCGTCTCCTGGTTCACCGCATTACGCGCCTCAGGTCGGTTTATCCCCACGGTAACCACGCACCCCCTGCGCCCTGTGACCACAGTCTGTCCCGCAACTAATGACAGAGAATGATAAAGATGCACAGACAGAAACCAATATACACCACAACACTTAGAGAGAGGCCGACTCACAGACATTAAGTTTAAGCCCCACAGTAGGAGGGATGGAGGTGGAATGTAAATCGTTTTATGTGGACAGACTTGATAACAGAAACAGCGACAGACGGTGAAACAATGAAAGAGATGGTCTGAGCTGAGGTGAGGTTCTTGGCTCTCACTCTGTCTCACTCAGTGTGTGTTTATAAGTCAGTGTGTGCCAGTGGTTGTGGCTTGAGGTTGCAGCAAGCAGTTGACCTGACATTGTTGGGGTCATCCCAGGGAATCCAGCTGTCAACCGCAGCCAGAGGCAACTGCATCCAAGAGAGAACAGCAGGGAACCAAAGCCACTGGATGCATTAATCTCTCTCACACAAGCTATTCTAAAGAGAAGAGACTGCTAAACAAAACCCGGTGAAGTGAAGCTAAAGGCAATTTGTCTCAGGCAGCCATTTCTACTCTGCTACACCACAAACAAATTATCACACAGTGCAGTGTGTGCAAGGGAGTGGAACCACGGTTTAACTACCTGTGTGTAGTGCTGGGATTTCATTTTACTTGTTATTGTGAGCAACATGCAGCGAGCCAGCAGGGCATATTGAAAATTAGGATCGCATTTTAGTACTGTAATTGCTCTAAAATTATTAGTCAATTAAAAATGTCATTATTATTTTCGAGTATGTCATTTATTAAGCAAAAAAGCTATTAAAAAAAGATGTTTTAACAAAAAAGTAAAACTACAAGTGGGACTGAAATGTATAATGTTATAATTAA
>OMLP01015776.1:0-17184 GCA_900302685.1 Spondyliosoma cantharus
GTATGAGCACCAGGGCCTGTGATAGAGGAGACTATGAGATTCCTACGGGGGGGCATTTGGAATAGTCTTCCCGCCACAATAAGGGAATGCCCCACATACTCCTCTTTTAAAGGAAAACTAAAACAATGGCTGAAATCACACCAAAAGTGCGAACTAACTGGACTTGAGACTACTTGAACATACTACTTTTTATTGCATTGTTATATCCTTCTGGGTCTGGCATCCTCCTGATTGTGTAGTTCTATTTGTATTTTATCTATTTATTTGCTGTCTCTTCTATTTGTATTTTTTTAATTATTTTATTAGGGACTACGGATGCAAATTAGCAGCTCTGCTTTAATCCGGCATATATACAGAGATGTTTTCGATGCTCATTAATGTGCACTGTCCCTATCCATAAATTAAGCATTCATTATTATTAATCAGCTAGATCAGTTGCCTCTCTTTTGGCCTTATTGAATTACAAAAACTACTCATGGTCATTGAGCAGTGTTACAGAGTGATAAGTCTTTTCCGACACAAATTATCTTTGGTTGAGTACAGACATTGGCTCTCAAAGAGCACCCAAACCTAATTTGGTCTAGAGTCTCAAATGAATAAGTCAAACACAGCTGAAAGTGAATTTAGCATATCTGTGTCGTCTGCTGGAGAGTGCCAAATTCACAACATGTGGAGTGGAAGATAGAGGTAGAAGGTCAAAAGAAATCCCTCTTAAACTTAAAGTGGCGATTGCCACGGTCACAATCAAAGCTGGGGCTGGTAAGATTGTAGAAACCAACAATAACAAGCTAAAACAAAAGTTTCCAATCGATATAACCCCAAATCCCTTCAGGCCTCCCTCTAAAGCCACCTCTGAAACGTGAACGCACACTACCTGACTACATAGGCATCGACTGCCCGTAGCTCTCACTGGCCAGCAGGTAAATGTGTGCTCTGCAGCTCTGTTCTTTGATTCAGGGGCTATGTGCTTTGTTCTACTCGCTTAGCAGCTGAAGAGCAGATCGGAAGCTGTGTACTGTGACATCGCTAACATCAGTATCCATGTCCACCCACCTTCCATCCACCCTCTTGCTAATCAATGTATAAAGTAGACGTATCAAAATATCACCAGCTCATCTAAGCTTGAACTTGTTTAGCACTTGACATTATTAAATCAGGTTTAATTGCGTGTTGCATTTTATTACCCTTCTTGGTTTGCTTTCCTCTGTCATTCACCTGTCATATACACACACCTAATCACTAGTGTCACGAACACATGCGGTGTTTTACAGGTGACATTTTAATCAGTCTTGGGTTGTAGGGTGAGTTTGTTATCAAGCTACCAGTCCGGCTCTCCCACTACACACATACACACACACAAGCACACACACAAACACACACACACGCACCACCTCTCTTATCCTGTCAGACCAATGTGGGGTCAAACAACTAAGTCAGATAGAGGATGAAAAGGAATGGCATGCCAAGAGAAGAAGAGAAAAAACAGTCTTGCTCTTAGGTCAGTATCTCAAACAAAAGGCTCTGGCCTTTTTGGACTTAGGCAAAGTTTTGATTAAAGTACCCCGCTGGCTCGAGACTTTTACATCCATTCCAGTATAAAATCTATTGTCCTTTTATGGTAAATTACATAATCTCCGAACAAAAGCTGTATTAAGTCTCTCAGTGTGGGAGGGGAGAGCCGTCAATCATAAACACATCTCACATAACAACAGAGTCACACTCCTGCTGTGTAGCCAGCCGTTCAGAACATCCTCATTAACTCCCACTCTCATGCTATCTTTCTCCTTTTCTCTCCCCCTCTTTTGCTTTTTAATCTGTTCATTACCACCTGTGTGAGTGACGGTGTGCAATTGCTGCAAAGCACCGGTTAATTGCTGGTGTGAGTGTTCAGGAATCAACAGAGGGGAGTGAAGGAGAGTGAGTCTGTAAGCAGTTGACGGTGGCAGAAGACGGATATTTCACTCCAATGACAAAATCAATATATCAGAAGGCAAATGAGTGAAAGAGTGTATTCACTGCTGTCAGTCCATGCTGGCATCTCACACATCACTGTGTCGTGCATCATTATCTCCGACTGAACTTTGACCTCCTGACCCACGCTTGGCCCCGTGGCTCCAGAGCACAACTGTGTTTGTCTGTGTGTGTGTGCTTGCGTGCGGTGTATAAGCGAGATAATCAGCTTACATTAGTGGATTGGCTCACCAGTCTACCATACACACAACAACATACGGACAACCTGCAAACCAGCAAGCCATATGAGCATACCGGCTGTGGCCTACACACACACACACACACACACACACACACACACACACACACACACACACACACACACACACACATACACAAAGACTGCAAAAATTAAAACTATTAAAACCAATCTGTGCTGGAGGTTTAAACCTGGCTTTGACATTTCTGTACCGTAACCTCTTGTTATATAATGCCCAGCATATAAACAGATACCTATAGATCTGCTGTGATTTTAATTCCAAAATCTCAATTTACTGCTCACCACAGTGACATGGCAACTACCTTTTTTGGTCAATTATTTGTGGGTACTATCAAGAGCATACATTTCAAACCAATGAAGAAAGAAGCCAATGTGGAAGTGCCTTAAACCTGAATTCTTTCTCATGACCAACAGGGGGTGACTTCACTGTCACTTCACCTCTCGTACAAATGTTGTCTCTTCTAGTTTCAAAAAAACAAGATGGTGATGGCCGCAATGCCAAACTCAAGGCTTCAAAATAGTATCATACCATACCGGTTATGTCATGATGGATTTACACTTTTTTAGTTTTTACAATTCGGATGCTCAGAGAAAATGACAGACGTGTAGTGGACTATTAAGTAAATGTATGGTGCTTGTGTAAGCTCTCTTCTAAGTCAAGGTGTAAAGTCAACACCAGAGGGTTGGTAGATAGTAGTTAGTTTGTAATGTCACAACCTTGCTCAACAGTATGTGACAAAAGAGGGAGACCACACTGAGGCCATCACAGTAACTACAGTACATCAGCTACTAAAATTGGTTGCACCACGATAAGTCATAACTAAGGCCAATCGACAATGACAGATAGCGGTTCCTCAAACAAGGTCACCATTCGCATTACTGGCATGGACCACCTGTCATCAAGGCAAATTGTAGGAAGTTAGACCAATATCACATCTATAAATCAGACCTCTACAGGATTACTGTGTTGCAAAATGGTGAGCAAGTAATGAAGAAATGATGCTGGGTGGCAGAAAAACTGCTATTTAACTATTAGTGAGAATAAATTCTGTGACATTTTATGATTTACCCTAGAATGCGTAACTATTTTTTGTTACTTAGAGTTATGCTGTAACTTATCTCTATGGTGCAACCGCATTTATTTTAATAAGGCATAAGTCACAACTTAGTATTAACAACTAGGTTCAGTTTGAACTTTCACACAGCTGGTGGAACTGCCTACTGATCCCCAGTTGTTCCCCAGTGTTTCCCAGAGAATAATTGTGTACGTCTCTCTCTTTTTCTGTGTTTCTCTGCAGAGCATGTGCTGACGTCAGTAGACAGGAGGAGTAGAGCAAGGGGAGATTGTCAACTAGTTTATTGATTGTGGATGGCTTTATAAAATAAAATGAAAGTAAAACATGCTAAAATTGGTCGCCAGTTACACTCGGCCTCGGGGTGCCAAAGCGTGACATAAAACGAATGACACCAGAGTGTATGTACAACAATAAAAATGTATTTACAAAGTAAGTGCGACTATACAGAGTGTGAGTGAAAATATATACAGTGGTGAAGCCCGTGTTCAGGGTGAGCTTAGGCCAAAATAACAATCAAACCCCAATCTAAACTTCCAATTAGTAATGTAACTAAACCCTATATCTAACTAAACCCTAAATCTCCCTAGCCTAACCAAAAACAGGAGAAAATCAGGGAGTATAGAAAAGGCAGCTCACCCCTACTGCTTTGTGCCTGTTGCTTTGGAAAAAAACACAGAGCACTCTAGCACTTAACACTCTTTAGTTCTCAAAAGATACTAATTTCTCAAGCGCAAACGCAAATCGCCTCTCTCCAGCACCAGCCAGTCCCCTTCTGCCATGTCACTTGCTCTTTGCCAATGTGGTGCCGGACCTGATGAGTGTAGATCAGCTTTGGAGGGAGACAGGAGCTCTCTCTCAGCTTGAAACATAAAGACACAAATTAATAGCACAACACAAATGCAAAATACGGCTGGAGTTGTAACACCATCCAAAAAAAAGTTTATGTGTGGGAAACACTGTGTATACACTCCTGTCCCTGTATCCCCTAAGTAGCTCACCTGGCATACAGATGACCTGGCCTCAATTTTTCCTGCAGGATTGTTTATTGTGCTTTTGCCTACATCAGGCATTAACCTGCCGATTTATCAGTCTTGCTCTAATAAGCACCAGAGGAAATAAGACTGACAATGAGTTGAGAAAAGCTAGAAAGGTGCATCTTTCAGAAATCCATGCTTAATTACATGTTTTTAAGTGGACAGTGTATCAAATGCAGTGAATCTGCATGAATGAGTAATTGAAAACACCTCTGTGATTCTCTAGAACTATTACCTGAATGGTTTCCAACTGAGTTAATAAGAAAACCTTTTAATTGTGTGAGTGCATGAGTGTGTGTGATTGTGTCCACAACACCCTATGAAGTATTATCTATTTGTGTTGCACATTGGGCATTTGGGGGTGAGGCCGCCTGTGTGTGTGTGTGTGTGTGTGTGTGTGTGTGTGTGTGTGTGTGTGTGTGGCTGCGCGTGTACGTCTGTATATACTCGTGTGACTAGCCCTTAAGATTGCCGTCATTGTTTTGCATTTCAACAAGACAGTCTTTAGATGTTTTGGGCTATTCATAGCATTCTTATGAGTGGCTGTACGTGACCATTTCATACATATTTTCCCCGAAACTTAACTCAGCCTTTAATAGCTGTTTGATTACACACACACCTGCTATTTGATTACCAACAATTTAAAGCTGATGTAAGTGACACAACAGGAGCCTTCACCACCTGTTTGCATGTGTGTGTGTGTACACCATATGTCGCTTAATGTGGGTAGCTGCACACACAGAAACATACATACGAACATACTTGTGATGATGATGATGCTTGAATTTGAAAATGGGGGTGCTGAGTGTAAAGAGTAAAATGCAGCAATATCTACCATGATCTTTTTAATTCTACTGTTACATACTATATACACACACACACACACACACACACACACGCACACGCACACACTAGCAGGCAAAGAAATAGAAGAGGCTCTGATGTTTGTAAGCATCCTGAGATGAATCGATGCATATTTAAACTTATTTATAAGAGCATTCTTGGTGGATACTTACATTCCCTAGAATAGTTACTTGCAGCCCCCAGAGAACATGAGTGAACTTGTTGCATTCAGCTGAGATATAAAACATGCGTAGGTGGAGAGAGAAATAGCAGTAAATGACGGCATAGTAATGAAGAGAAAAAGGAAAGGCTGTATCCATTATTTCAAATATAGACATGCTGCATGGCTTTGTTGCACTCAGAAAATGATCTTTTTAAATTCTGCCAGTGTGACTGTTTATTACTAATGTCAGGGTGTAAGTCCTCTGTCTCTAAAAACTATGTCAGTTTACGTGAAGATGAGTTTGTGGTCCTATCCCTTCTTGAGCAAAGACAAAGAAAATAGGTCCACTAGATCAAGAGTTTCCCATGTTGATAAAAGAGCTGTGGAATTATCGTGATTACTTCCAGGTGTGTTTCAAGATGTCAGTGCTCCAGTTTGATACATCAATGGCTGCACTGGAACTACACATTTAAAAGAAGATCACCAATTTCCACAAACCAGTTGATCCTGAACAGGGCACACGCACATGCACACGCACCACCCACATCACATCATTAATCAATATTGTGTCATCAGAAAAGTGCATCCGCAGACATTCACACTGGATCGCGGTCAATCGCCTAGTTGTCCTGTGATCAGTCTGCTCACACTGATTTGACACACTACTGTGAATCAGAATAGTCAAACAATCCTCCTCAACCCACCCAATCAGATAATAAACCGTGTGCAAGATACAAAAAAGTGACCCCATGTTGAATATAGACCTGATATGGGCTAGAATCCTTGCATTAGCATTTTAATTGAAGATGGAGCAGACCAATCAACATAAGATGGTGTCATGTACTGGTATCACAAAGTAATTCACAGCGATCAAAGGACTACATCTACCCATCAACTGAATAAGAGGGGAGGCGCTATGTGCACGCTCCCATGGAATAACATAACTCATACATTTGTTATCGATTAGAAAGCCAAATGCATTTTGTGAGCTGCTGTAAGCCTCTACAGTGCACTTTTGATGTTATATAAAGCCTCCAGGCATAAACCATTAGAGAAATCTTGAAAATGGTATCCCTTGCTTTTGTTCTCCCAATTTTGCCTTTTATTTCTCTACATGCCTCTGTGTTTTCCTTCCAAAATGTGGGCTCATGGCTGAGAACTAACTACGAAGCATAAAGTATAAATACTCTCGAGTATCATATGCCTCAGTAAATGTACTACATTCCACCGCTGCCAGTGAAATTGTATGACAGTATAAGGATCAAGAGAGAAAACGGCGCAATGGAATAAGTTATAATCGTTTTTGGCATGTGGAGTGTTGAAAACAAAGCTAAAATAAGCTCTCTACCTTTGAGTAGAAATCTATTCTCTCTTGCTGTGTTATGAAAGTGACAGGGTTATCTTCTGTCCACCCAACACCTCCACACATCCTGATAAAATGAAGCCTGCCCCCTCACTTTACATTTCTGGACACTGATCTAATGTGATAAATCAATGAGGTGTTACTTGGCTGCTTGTTTCTCTTTCCTAAATATAAGCAAGCGAGTCGATTCTCTGACAAAATGAGGAGGATGTTTGTCGAACCAGACCCTGCTGGCAGTGTGCATGAGTATGTATGCCGTTGAGGAAAACAATTCCAGCCAGTGAACAAACCTGATAACTATTGTAAACAGTCTGGTCTCATAAAAGTCACGTATCTATTTTCCCCCTTTTCTAAGTACTAGATCATGGGGGCATTTAAAACGGCAGTGGAATCTGTAATTATACGGCAAAGGTCTGTGTCAGAGATGCACATACACACACCAGATAGTGGGATACATGTTTGATTTGCCCGAGAGTGTGTTTGTGTGTTTTTGTGTTAACAGCATGACTCACGGGATAATTGCCCACATGAAGCCTAGTATTAGAGATCATTTCACACCGGGGACGGGAAGCACAGACAAACACATACAAACCTCACCTCTCTTCCAGCTGTTGGAGGTATTTTCTCAGCTCGTCTACATTTTTATTGGCCTTTTGAAGTGCGTCACTCAGAACTTTCTCTCTCTCCTCGGCCCCCCCTCTTCAGCTCCTCTCTCTGCTCCCTCAGTCGCTCCTCCTCCATGCCGCCCAGCTCTCTTCGAAGTTGTCTCTCATTTTTTTTCATTGATTCTCCGATACTCCCCTTTCATCTCTGTCTTCTTCCTCTCATTCCTTTCTTCGAACTCCTCTCTCAGGGCTTTCCCCACTTCTTTGTGCCTCTTTTCTAGCTCTTCTCTCTCGCTTTTCTCTTTCTCCTCTGCCTGTCTCTGCACCTCCAGGTGAAGCACACTCTCCCACTCCAGCCTGCCCAGCTCCAGTGCCTCTCGCTGGGCCTTCTCCCTCTCGGCGGTCCCTCTCAGTTCTCAGAGCTCGGCCTCCATTTGAGCCAGTCGGGCGTGGAGTTGCTGGAACTCGTGGAAAATGAGGTAGCTTACACAGCAGTAATGACAGATCGTCTCACTGTGCTCCATCTGAAGGAAAAACACATACAATTTGTTAGAAATGATAAGAAATGCATTATTGAAAAGCAAATATTTTGGCTGTTGTCGCACAACAGACTACTATGAAATGGAAAGGACAGTTTACTCATGATGATATGAGAACATAACGTGTTTCTGTTGGTCTCAATACTTGTAGGTTTGTTATTAGCTGGATTAATAATATTTATGCAATAACTGTCTTGTCTTAGTGCGATAGGCTACTATTTAAGTCTAATGATTCAAACGTTGACCACTGTCTGTTGGTTACACATTTTGTATACCTCCATCTGGTAAATCTTGTTCATCATATCAAACAAAATCTGAATTGAGTTTTGCTGTTCAAGAATATAATATTCTAACATGAACTTAACATCACTAATTTAAACAATTATACTTATACATCTGTAAGTGTTGAATATTATAGAAATGAATGTTTAAATCAAAATAATACTTGTTTTGTTTATCAGGTCCAGAAATAGCATTCAGTTTTGTAGGATTTAATGTATGGAGCCTTTTTACATCTGAAATATCAAAGCTGTCTATAAAAACATTTAGACTGACAACTACAAGCTCCATTATCCATCAAAATCTGTTGCAACCACTGATGTCAAAAACATCTTTATCTGTCAGCCTTTCAAAGCAGAGGAACACAGATACTCTAATCCCTCCTTCAGATATTGTTTTTATTGCTGTCTGTTAGAAAAAACACATCCCAAAATTATCTTTTCTTTTTTCTGTGTGTGTTTACGCATTCTCTCCAAGCTGCTGTCACTTCTTTCAGGCTTACGGGGGATAAGATCACATCCCCTGAGCTTTCATCTTCGTGATGATTTGTGGCAGAGAGGCAGTGGAAATTCAGATGACATGCTGACGGCTGCCATGTCAGAATGCTCCAAATAGACTGCTGCATGATGTAAACAAGGTGAAAGAAACTTGCAAATGAAGCTGACATGCTTGGGAAGACAACCGGGAACTGATCATTCAATTACTGCTGTCAACGCACAGAGGTCATATGATTGTCCATTTGGACACCCTTTTCTGCTGTGATGCGGACACTTTGCTTCCAAGGGGTAGGAGACCTATTGATTTTGATTCTGCAATGGCCTTTTTAAATGAGTATGTAACTTAAACAGACATTCATTTGGACATTCTTGTGTCAAAAATGAACTCTTCCTCTTTCCCCATCTAGGCCCACAGTGCCATGGATTTATGGTAGTTTTTGATTCAACTGGTCCTGTTTAACTCATCTATTTGTGATCATAAAGGAGACAGGAGCTTCAGGTAAAGGCAAGAAAAACAGAGTAAATGGTGTCAGATGCTCTGTATTTTCATCAGCTTTCTATTCAAATCACAGGCTGCAGAAAATTAAATTCAAATTAGGTGCACATCCATCAGCTGGCTCCAACTCCAAATAAGCTCCTTCAGATGTAAACATGTAAATAAAAATGTAAATACTTTGTGACACTGAAATCAACCTAATTTACATTGAGAGAATAATTACCGCTGAGGGCTAAAATCTCCACTCAGATGACTTTGAAAAAGTGTTTGAAAGCTGCATCGTCTCGTCCTTTCTGGTGATCTACGAGTACAGATGGAGCAGAACAAATGGTAAGAGCCTAAACTGCAAAGACAGCTGAGTCAAAGGACGGAGATCAAAAGAATGGCAGCCTACTGCTTGAAAGTCTTTTCATGAAAGACACTGAAATGAGTTTCAGTGAATGATCGCCGTCCTTGCCGTCCCTCTCTCGCTGCCTCTGCCTCTCTTGTTTCCTCCTTCTTTACAGTAAGAGAGAAGTCAAAACGAATGACAGGACTGGAGACGAGACAGGCAGACAAAACACGCAGCAACACTTGAAAGTGCTTCTGACGTGACAAGTGATTGACAGGTGATGCATTTAAGAAGAATTTGCTTCTCTCTCTCTCTCTCTCTTCTCGCTCTCTCTCTCTCTCTCAGTCTCTCCATCTAACTTTCTGTTCCCATCTATCACAGTGTCTTCTTGCTTTGTGTTAGCACCTTGTCTATCCATGTCAGGTCTAGGTGCAGATTACGTCTGCCTCATGTCTTCGGGACGGTGGGAGTCTGTCTTCTAGCAGCCTTGACAGACAGAAAGACAGACGAAAGAACACTTTGGAAAAAAGGGCACTGCACTCCCATGCTGTGGTACAAGATGAGGAGCAAGGGTCTATGCAATGCTTGCAGTAATGTTAACAATGTTCACAATCTTGGTTTAGCATGCATACATTTGGAAACTAGAATGGCACTCAGTAAAGCGCATTCCTCCGCCAAGGTCCAACGGTCCCCTTTTGTACGCACTCATACTCATAGATACTATGCCTTACTCCCTGATAAATTACCACAAATTGTTAATAATGACTATCTCGCAATGTTACAAAGTTAACAGGGTCTATTCTGGGCTGAGACACATCCTCCATTCAAGCTTTATGGAATTGTTTTTTTATGTAATCCAGCTAACAAACCAACCAACCAACAAACGGACACGGTGATAACATAACCTCTTTGGCGGCGGTAATTAGCAAGAAATACAAGGTACAACTGAAGAATGCCATTATTTTTGCAGGTATTTGGTAATAAACCAAAGCACCAAATTTGACTGGATGGTGGCACCAGATTAAAAGTCTGAGGATGAGTGATTAAAATTCGTCTAGCTGAAAAGATGATGGGTAGTGAAAATCTGGAGAGATATCAAGCCACATTTCAAGGTAAAACAACATATTTCATATACCTGACATTAGCATTCAGCCACTTCCCAGCTAACATTGCTGACTGATTACATCCAGTGTGTTTTAGATCCAGGTTTAAATAAATGTGTCCTAAGTGAGCGCTGATATTCTAGAATTATGATCCTATGATATCTCTTAAAACAGTAACTTTAAACAGTAAGCTAGGAAGTGGCTGAATGCTAACTGAATGCTAATGGGTTACCAATATGTTGTTTTACCTTGAAATGTTTTGATTTCCCTCCAGATTTTCACTTTCCATCGTCTTTTTTAGTTTCTAATCAATCAGGAATTAGTGAAATGACAACAATTTTTCAGATTCCCCGTATTTAAACGACGTTTAACCTGGTACACAGCAGTAAGACATTTGGGCTTCCCTCCCTGACCTTGAGATCAGAGGAAAATGGCCACCATCTGAATATGGTCTACAGCAACAACATATCACAATGAAACTCAATGGAAAAACAGCCAACAAGGAAGTAATGAACATTGAATTGATAATGAAATGTAGAAAATACATCCCTCAGATGCATCAATACACTCCACCTACACCATGATACTCCTGATTCAACACGCCTGAGCCTAATGAGTTCTTTGCAGGGTTCCCATGAATGCTTGTGAAATAAAGCAAAGGTGTGCTCCTAATGCTCTCCCTATTAGGTGTTGGCTTCCCCCAAGCTGGACTTTTACCCCGAGAGAAAATGAAAACAGGAAAATGGACAGACAGGACATAAAGGGAGAGGAGGGAATGTATTAGTGTGGGTGGAGATAAAGCTACACAACATGACAAAGTATTACATTGTGTTGCTGCAGACGCACTCTGGAGAATATGGGCTATTATCTGTTTGCAGCGTGAGCGTGTTTGTGTGTGTGTGTGTGTGTGTGTGTGTTTGTGTGTGTGTGTGTGTGAGTGGGGGTTGTATTTTGTCCAAAAATGCTTATGCATGTAAATGATGAGTGTGTGTGCATGTGGTGGTGGTGGTGTGGGGGGGGATTCTTAATGCGTGTGATGTAGTCATGAAGATCGACAACAAGAGGTTAAAGTGACCTGAGGGCTGAATCGTGCCTTTGCTATTGCTTGAGCAACACACACGAACATACACAGCTTTCTCACAGTCATACAACCCAGCACAAACACAGTCAAAAGCACGTTTTTACACACGGGGGCAGATGAAAGACGCAGACAAAAACACCCAAAGACGCACACAGACTAACAAACAGACACACACATTACAACCCACACAGATACAAGCACAAACACGCACACGGGCACAAACAAAAGACGTAGACATAGACAGACACATACAAAGGCAAATTTACTCACATAAGCATCTTCAGACAGACAGGAAACTCAAACAATTGCTCACTCACACACACACACACACACACACACGGACATAACCTCAGGGCAGAATGTCTGCGCCACCAGTGGGTTGTGTGCTCCCGTGACTGAGTTTGGCCCCGCGGGGAGACCCCTTGCCCTTGGCACTGACACGTTCACTTAGCGCTCAAACCACAAAGCTAACCCCCTTCACACGCTCACACACACACACACACACACACACAATTACAACCACATACAGGCACATGCGCTTGCAAAAAAAATACCTGAGAGGAAAAAAGAGAAACAAGGACTGTTTGAATGAAGCAAGTAAAAAGAGAGAATGAGTGAGGGAGAAGAGGAGAAAGGTCTTGATGTCCTTTTAAATGTTTAATGTCAGCAGCCAATAGATGCGTCTCCTCTACACACCGAATCTCTTTGTCCTCTGGTGCACACAACATTTCTATGGCTCCCCTTGTGTCTCTCTTATCTCCCTTTCATTCTGTCTCTTGATTGACTCCATTAGTATGCTGGACTGCGGCCATGTATAGCTCTTACGCTTGCAACACATTTGTTTTAATTCATCTGGTGAAGATTATTCTATTATATATGAAGTGAATGAATATCTGTTACAGAGGCTCTTATTGTAAAATCAAAATAATGTATGTAACTATGCAGAACATGCATAATGCCTCACGTTACATCAGTGACATAGGAGCTCAATCCTTATTCAATAACCACAGAGCGCCAGTCCTCCACCTCTTCCTGTAACTGAACCTCCAGCATGTGTCCACACCTAACAGGTACCATGACCGCTCCGCGTGTGTGAGTGTGTGTCTGTATTTTTGCGACCCCCTTCCATGTCCATGTTATCGCCACATTGCCTCCATGCTCCATCAATTAAATATGGGGCTATTACCTCTCGCCTGATGTGAAACATTTAGGAGGGGTGGAGTGGTGCAGGTAGGGGGTTAGAGGGTGGGGGCATTCTGTGGGTGGTTGGTGTATTGCCAGGATAAGAAACATAATTAATTTACACGATGCCTTTTTAACTCCCTGACTGTCTTCGTGTGTCTGTCTGCGCTCATTGTCTCATGCGCTAAAAAAAATGGTGGAGATGTAGTTTCCCTAATCTTCCATCTCCTCCATGCATCCTTGTCTCCTTTCATCTCCTTCCTAAACAACTGCCCTTTTCTCCTTGTCTCCCTCGTCCACCTCTGCCTCTTCAGCCACAGCTGCCGTGGACCATCTGGTTCGTCAAAACACCAGAATAGGGTCACTGTCACGAATGTAGACACCACACACACACACACACACACACACACACACACACACACACACACCGTACAGCCTCGATGTCCATACGTACACTCACATGCATTCCATGACAAAAAACTGACCAAACAGGCCTCCAGCCACTAACACACACAAGCACACATCGTTCCCACGCAGTACAATCCACATACAAATACAAGTGAACCCAGTGCGATTCATAACATGGTTACGACAAGCAGGATTCATTGGAATAAATCTCAAACCTCCACTAAGGCCCAACGGTTCCCTTCAATTCTATCAAGCATAATCCAATACCAAACTTGACAGCCTAAATTTTAAACCAGCCATAACTGCATAACCAGGTCTAGGATCCACATCAAATTATACTCAGAGATACCAAAGAAAATGTAAAAAAAAAAACGGGTGAGGAAAAATTCCTGGATCTGTCCCTTTATCCACACCGATGGTTAATGGTCTGTCTGGGCTGAGACCTTGGCTCCATGCAAGTTTTTCGTGGAAATCTGCTCAGTAGTTTTTGTGTAATCCTGCACACAACATGTAACCTCCTAGATGGAAGTAATATAATTCACAAAAAAATCAGTAGTGAAAATAAGCGTTACTTCAAATACTACTGACCTATTTGTGAAGCATGCTTTTTTAGTGTTTCTTTGTGGTGATCTGAACTACTTCTTTGGCATCTGTACTGAAATTCTTCATTAAGATCAGTCAATATATCAGCCTGGCCAAAATCTGACAAAACAAATATATTATATGAACATAAAATATCATTATTTGCATTCATCAGATAACTTGTGGTCAAGGTTTTTAATGTAGGGACAGCATGCAGGCTGTACAAAGCAGGCAGACACAGAGCTGTGCGGACAACAGATCTTCACAAACAGACAGACTACACAATTTATTTCCTTTAATCCTCAATACTAGAAAAAACAGAATTCTCTTGCGTGCCTTTGGAAAGCAGGGAGGCTGGAAAAACTACAACCCACACTCACAGACAGACTCACTCGCAGAATTACTGTATGTAGGCACAATTCAGTGCACAGTGAGATCTGTTTAGAGATGTTATGGAGGAGTAAAAGGCACTTAGGCGTTTTTTTTTTTTTGGGTGCCTGGAGGATTAGAGGCATTAGGATTAGGTTTAATCAAGTGATATGATGATGGGCGGCGGATTTAGACAGGAAATAACAAAGGCAGGAGCGCTGCCAAGCATCATACCTGGACCCTTTCTAAACTCTTTCAAACTCTCTCTCTCTCCCTCCCTCTCGTTCAATCAGACAAATGCTTTCTCCTTTCTATCTGCTTAGCTGGCACTTCATCCCGCTTCTCTCTCAAATCACACACACGATAGATCACGCAAGCATTTAAGAAGGGATTAAGTAGTTAAGGTTCTTATCCGTGTTTTTTTCTCCCTAATTTTCCTAAATTATTTTCTTTTTTGGACTGTGACTGCGCGTGAGAGCTTGTGGGGTGTGTGTGCGTATGAGTGTGTCCTACTCAGAACATGGTCCAGCTGTGCTCTTGTCTTTGCGTGTCAAAACGAGATTGTTTTTCACAAGCTTTTGTCACTTTGTGTGCGTGAGTGAGCCCTTTTGTTTTGGATTTTTTTGTTGTTCTTCTTCTTTGCTTTTTGTGTGTTGCCAGCTTGTGCGTGAATGTGCCCGGGCGCATGTGCGCACATGGCCGCGTACGCATCCCTGTGCTTGTATTTGTGATGGAGACGGCCGCTTCGTGACTGTGGCTTTGTTGATTTTTGCGACGATAAAGCCCCCCTGTGGTGCTCAGTGTAGCGAGAGCCAACACTGAGATTCCACTCATCTGGACCCCATGGTGCACCACACATCACATGACAAGTGTGTTCACATTTATGAGCAAGTGCATGAGTGCGGATGAAGGCAAGTGCGTGTGTTTTCGTGCGCTCGTTCCTTGACCACGGCACAGTGAATGAATATGATTCTAGGTCTTTTTGTCTGGGTGTGTATGTGTGCGTGTATATGGGTGCGTGTAGACGAGGGAAACGGGAGGGGTAGCGGTGGTCACAAGGGATAGAGGGAAGTGCTGGGCGGGGGCGTGCGAGTAGAAGAGGGGAGGAAGGAGGGGGCAGACAGATCAGGGGCATACTGTACCGTGGAGTGGATGAATCAAAGTGTGTGAGATGGCCAGCGTCTGGGTTGTGTGTGTCTGCAAGGTAGTAGCACAGACAAATCCACAGTCAATCACTCAAACACGCACATAGACGTATGCAGGCGGAGGGCAGGGGTTGAAATGATCAGAAACAGTCACAGGAAAGCCAGCAGGGCAGACAGAGGGCAGGAAGGAGGGGTCGACAGAACCATTGGGGGTAGTGAAAAAAAAATTATGGAGCATAATAAAGTGAGGGGCTCAGAGGGGGGTGTAATCCAGTGTTGCATGTTTGTCGGCTGACTGGCTGTCCTTGCGTTCGCACACCTTCTCTTTCCTCACCATCCCCATCCCCGTCTGCCTGGCCGGCCTACCTCGCTTGCTCCTTTGCGTGGAAGCAGGGAAAGGGCAGTGGCAGGGAAAGAATCACCTATGGCTGCTCGACCGGCACTTGGCCACGCATGACATCACATCCAAACACTGGGTGAGGCACAGCACGGCATGGCACGGCACACACAACAACAAACAACTAGCCTGAGGAGCAGGCAGCAGTGTCCATTTTGTTCCGTGTGGGGGGTTTGATCGCAAGGGAGTCAACCACTCAGTCTACTTGTCTCAATGTATTTTCTTATATTAGGGTATACGCCTCTCCAGTACTGACTTGTGACAGCCCTCACTGCAACTAGGTGGCTTTTCAAACTCAATATCTGTGGTATTGGAAAGTTATACATATATACATATAATAAAGTATATAATATTTTTGGGAATTTAGCCTATTTAAAATGTTGTGTTAAGAAATGGGGATTTGTGCACATCTAAATTAAAACGGCTTGTACTGCACAAACTGATTCTTCCATCAAGATGAGTTAAATATCTACATAGTCTCCCATTTTTGGCTGCTAACTGAACCTTTACCTGGCTAATATAAGACCTTCTTAGATGGACAAGGAGCAAAACATATCTGACCAGACACTTGATCTATAAGCTGTTTATAGCTTAATATATGAACGTAAACGAGGAAGATTATAATGTTATACTAATAACTTTAGACTAAATAACTAGACAGTGTTTAAATAATGTCTAAATAGTGCTGGGTTAGCATAACTGAACATCATTGATCATCTGAAACCCATCTCCACAAAGACATTTCTTCAGTTTTAAATCAATAGTGTGAATCTATTTAGAGTTTACTCCTGATGGCATGTAATGTTACAGTGGCTCTTCAACAGTTGAATGACAATTTAGAAACTATAGATTGACTCTTCAGTGCCAGCAATTTGAACTGGCCTGAGCCCTGCAACTGACGTTCTGTAATATTAAAACCTAGGCTGGTTGTGTCATAGTCTCCAATACACTTCATACTAGAGCAACAAAACAAGAGAAGCGCTGTATTATACTTTAATGACTCTCTCTCTCGTACTCAGGGCTCAGGTTTGAAACGCAGACTGAGTGCAGACATGAGAGAGGTGAGGGCAGGACAGCAGGGCAGCCAGTGAGAAAAAGCAGCCGCAGAGAGAAGGGGGAGTATAGTCTGTTACATTAATCAGAGTTAGCAGACAACACATGTGCTTCCGTTAGCCCCACTAGACCACGCATCACAACACACGGCTCGGCACGACATGGCACGGCACGGTAGGCCAAGAGAGGCCACAGGAGGTAACACTGGCTGAAATGTGTGTGTGTGTGTGTGTGTGTGTGTGTGTGTGTGTGTGTGTGTGTGTGTGAGTGTATGTGTGTGCTTTGTTTATTTGGGTGCATTCTTCTGTTTGTTTTCAATCGCTGTCCAGTTTGTCAATGAAGCCCATACCCTTTTGGACATTTATCCTACTTTTGTGTTCTTCATCTGCGGTTTGAACCAGGTGGACT
>OMLP01015777.1:0-10361 GCA_900302685.1 Spondyliosoma cantharus
CATACAAGGTGTGACGCATATTTTGAACGACAAAATATTGAAATACCTTTTAATTTAATGTTACAAGATCACCTCAATCTCAAAAACAGTAACTATTACATTGAAAAAACTAAATATATAAAATAAAATTAATTTAATTTAAATACATTATTTATTCACTTTTATTTTTCAAAGCCTCGGGGAGCCACGTCAGAGTGATGAAAGAGCCACACGCGGCTCCAGAGCCGCGGGTTGCCGACCCCTGACCTAACCCTACGATAGCGTCATAATCTCGATTTTTAAAACACTAAGAAGGCTCGACACAACATGAAACTTTGCTCGTAGTATCACCAGGATCTCTACACATGAACTCGAGCATTGGCAACATTGTTTGTGTACAGAGTTTACTAAAAAGAACGTTTTTGAACAACTCATGTTAGTAGTTGTTTCTTCCGCTCGCCGCCGTCCTGTCAGTCGAGAAGTGTCGACGCCCGAGTGTGACATAACATGGAGGAGAGTAAAGGTGGAAAGCTCCTAAAGCTTCGTTCCATATAAATGCACTGATAATTCGTTGTTTTGTTGTTAGCAAAAAACAATATTGACCTTGAAGTTGAAAAAGGAGACTCATATGGAGTCCATTCATTAGCATTCGGAAATTGACACTTCTCGACTGGCAAGATAGTGGCGACCGGAAAAAACAACTGGTAAAGTGAGTTGTTCAAAAACTTTCTTTTTAGTAAACTCTGCCGTTAGGTGTTCACACAGAGCGAAGCATCTCCTGTGTAATTCACACAGAAAGCCGGCGCTGTGGCTCCTGAAGAGGCGTGACGGTACACATCATGATGATGACGTCTGTGTGTTTTCAGTTTGTTTCCCAGGTGTCTTCCTGTCAATCTAAACCCGCTGACAGTTATGTGGATATGGATGCTGTTATGTGTTGTGATTGAGATCCTGACCCACCAAACATCCTGGAAAGTGACAAAGTTACGTTTCTCGTTCTAAACTACATAATTACATAATTGCCATCAGTAAACTGGATGCTGTCTGACTCTGTCACTCTCGGGGACAGCTGTTTTCTGGAGGAAAGTTCACTGAAGTTTCGGTCTGGAGGGCTGACCGTCAGGGTGATTGTTTTTCAACACAAACACTGGAAGTTTTTTGCTGGTGACAGACGCTGTTTTTCGGCCACAAATGTAACGAAGAGTCAGCAGAACAGGCGGGAGGAGAGAGAGGACAGACGCTTCTCAGCGTATAACTGCAGTATTTTATTCCTCATATAAGTTGCGAAAGATAGTTACAGTTACTATGTTACTAAGTTTGGTCCTGTAATGTTGCCTTGTGGGACATTTCTCTTTATTTAGTTGAGTGAATGACCTGTGTAGTTATCAGACTGTCAGACCGCCACGCCCTCGATACGCCCCGCCGGCTTATTCATTCACACTGGTTCGGTTCGCCAATACAGCACCGGAGTGAAATTTCCCCCCTCGCCACCTCTGAGACTTTCACACAGAGGAGGTGGTGGAGAATTGGAGCAGGATCCCCGCATTCAAACGGCAGAGTGAATGGGGCTACAGTAGATGTCGCGAGTAACAAACAATATTCCTCACATCACGGTAGACGGAGTTACCAGGTAATCATTACCCGGTGTAACATTTTTGTGATGCTGCCTCTCTGAAGCATGAGAAACGTTATTTCTCCAAACCAATTCCACCACTTCAGAGCGTACTGAACACAAACTAACGGTATAACTGCCCGGTCACTTGAAAGACACTTTTGCTAACCAGTAGCCATAAAGACAAAGCTAAATACCGGAGTTAGCATACAAGCTAGATCAACTGGAACATCAGCGATATGAATAAAATGAGTGTGCAATTAGTAAAAAGAGGACATTCAATTGGAATGCTCAAACTGAAACCATAAATTGTAAAGATAGATTGAAACAATTCAAATGAAACTGGAACACCACCCACTTCTTTCATTCAAGGTTTGAGAGCAATATTTACTTGTTTGTCAAAAAGTATTTGATGAACAGTGTGGCTTATCAACAATGTCAGGAAATAACCCAGAAATATATAATATAAAATAACCAAAATACACTAGAGTGGCATTGGTATCTTGCGCATCTATGGAGACACCTTCCAGTTGTATTTTTCCATCGGCACTTTTGGCTGTGCTTTTCCATTAACGGTACTGTGCCGAGTCCAGCTGAGCCATGTCAGCGATGGACTTTATCCAGAGTGGGCACACTCAAAGTGCACCTACCCTGCCTCTAAGCGGGCTGCTGTGATGTCTCATGACCGCCAAGCCTGTGACAACCCCCTCCTTTCTCAGAGAAGCCTTTAAATCCAATATGGTTGTTATACATGTTTCATAATAAAAGCCCTGTTAAAGAAGGGTCTCTATCCATTGGAACACATGAGGGCTTTTAATTTTGAATTAAGTGTTGAAGCAATACAATAACTTAATAAGGACAAATGGAGCATATCAAAACCCTAAAAGTGACCAATTATACTTAAGATTAAAAATAAATGCCTGCCTCTAATACAAGCCTGCATCAAATGAAGGTCCTTCACTTTCTACAGTTGATGTAAATAAAGGTCCAGGTCAGTGTTCAAGGAAATATGATAATTTATTAGCATGATATATTTATATTGTCTTCTGTGGATAATCCACCCTGGTAGAAGTAGAATGGACTGTACAGTTTGAGTTTTGGATGCAAGTCATAGTAACAGCACATCAACCCTCTTTGCAGTCAGTCCTTCAGCTCTCATCAGGCCTGTTAATATCGTCTGCATCAAACCTGAAGGGCTTGTCATAGCCCATCAGATGGTTGTAGTCATGTGGAATGGGGAACATGTCTGGGTTTACCATTAGCCCAATGTGGTTAGCATAGAAGGTGGTGAACATCTTGCTGATGGCTGGGATCCTGACCTGCCTCTGGTGGAACACATTCTTTTTTTCAGTGAGGAAGACACTGTATGTGATGGCAGTGTAGGTGTCTCTTTCTGGGTTGTGGTACAGGCGGATCACATAGCCCTTGGTCAGAATATGGAGGAAGACGGGGATGAGGAAGGTGAACCCTACAATGATTCCAAAATAAGCAGCCTGCATGGCGAAGCCCTGGACTCCTAAACCAGTCTTCGGGAGGATTTGGGACATGACAAAGAGGCTCAATCCACTGGTACTGTAAGAAAACAGCTTTACACCTGACAAAAAAGAAGATTCAGAGAACATAGGTTACCTAATGGAAGGTTACAGTAGAACATTTTTCTAATCACTTCTATCATCAGGCACATATTCATTTAATCTAAGTATTGTATGCATTTCAATCAGCAGTCGGTTGCATCGGTCTTTGTAAAGTAAATTTCCCAAAACCTGCAGTTTAATACAGCAACTGAGGTCTTATGTGACTGTAATTTTGTTTGTATATAAAGGCACTGCAAGTGGCTCTGATTTAGGAATTGCTTTATAGTTCAGTGTTGGATTTCACAAGTTTACAGGATATACACTGTAGTCAACCAGAAGGTTCCTATTCAAATAAGAGTAAACAACTGAAGCAGCACAAGTGCGTTAAGTTCACTTCTGGTCACTTCTGGTTTGCGTAGCGGTGAGCCAGAGACCTTACTCAGGATGCCAAAGATAAACTGGAAAAAAACAAGACCAGCAAGACGGAGAGGAAAGATGACCACTGAGCGAGTATTCGTCTAATGGCATGTTTTAAATATATTTAGAAAATATGTAGGCATACAGTTTACCGTTTTACATGTTTACAGTTTACGTATGCAACAGCTGATTGCTGAGGGCCTGCGGAAAACAAACACTAAAGCTAACTGTAATTACTAAACACAAATCAAATTAAAGCACTAAGAATCCCGAAAGGATATGTTCAACATCTGTTCCTTAGCCATCAGCATGAGGACACCAAAGCTGAATATGTGAAGTGGTTGACAAGGGCACATCAAGAATGGAATGAGGGCACAGAGCATCCCCAAGGGCACCCAGGGCTGCAGCTCCGACAGGTGACAGTGAGTCCAACCTGCTGGTAAACCTGCAGCAGACCATCTCTTTGCCATCAAATTTGAATTTTGTTTGTTTATACTGCAGATTTAAAAAACAATATATAATTTCCACTGGAAATTTCTTCTCAGCAGACAGACCACAGGCAATAAACCTGGCATATAATATTCCTCATACTCATAGCTGTATAGTGACGTTAGCGAGCTACATGATGAGTCATGTTCTTTTGATCGCTATCTTAAATCAATATTAAATTCACAACATTTATGCACATTTCTCCTTGTTTCATTTAGTGTCGCTTGAATGACTGTGGATCATCAGTAAAGGTTGTTTGTTCCTCGGTCCACTCAGGCATCTTCCATGTTATTGTTTGTTGTATTCAATGAAAGTTTTACAACATCGCTTCACAGTTTTTATTGTGAACAATGTTCAAGTCTCACTGAACCAGTGTTTCCCACACATTCATTTATTTGTGGCGGTCCGCCACAATATCAACAGTGGCTGCCACATATTGATTTTCCATTTTTGGAGCTGCATCTCGTCCGCACTCACTCAAGACAGTATCCATCAGTGAATAGCATGATGTTATATACTCCGATACAGTGGATGGCGGTGTGGTTTTTAGTCCGCAAGTAAAACCAATGAAGAGAAAGAGCGCCAGGCTTTGAAACCAGGTTTGGTCATGGCTAAGCTGTGTAATTACATCGTCATGTGATGCACTGGGGACTTTTTCCCAAAAGCTAACACTGCAAAAGAAGCATCTGTAAAACGGTAATAAAAACCTCACAGCCCCCGCGAAATTACTCATTTTACTGGCAGAATTTGGGCGATTCGGTCCGATAAAATTTGGAGAGTCTAGATGAACCGCCTGTTTACATTTTATCCCACTTTAAGTTAGCTTGCTGCTTCACCGGAAATTAACCAACTTGGTTGGCAGAAGTCTCTAGTGCAGATGCTCTATGGCACCCCAGCTGGACAGCCACTGGCACAATTAAAGTTTGATCCTGTGGGAAACACTGCTGGACTGTAAATCTAAAAGGATACTAAATAAACTGTGTATTATACAACACTAACAAATATAAAGAAATACATTGTCAATGTAATATTCTACATAGACTATCTAGTACAAGTAAAGTATGGGGTGGACCTAACTTTCTCTTTCAAGACATCTAGCACTGGGGATTTTATTGCTTCAATTAACTACATTTACAATCAACACTGATTGGGGTATCCACATGAAATATGGCAAATTTGTCCTTTAGCTCCATTGAGAAGAGAAAGAAAGAGAGGCGCGAGAGAGAAACAGATCATTATCAGCAGAAACGTTGCTCCTGATGTTTTACACGATGATGATGATGATGTAAAAAAACTGGGTTAGGCCACACAGGTGCTCCTAGTCATAAAATGTAGTCGCACTGCCCATCTCTACAAACAAATATAGCACACTTTGTACAGCTGAATTGGAGCTTAATCAAAACTAGTGTCAGACAGTGTTTTTTTTTTTTCTTCAGATGTAATAGGGTTAAAGTAGCTCACCTCGAATAGCATTACCCAGGTTGCCTCTGTAAATAAGGTTTCCATCCTCGGAGTGGATTGTCGTGGAGAGACAACAGGTGGATGGACATTGAGACTGCACCTATTCAAAGACCCAGCAAAAAGCTCTCAATTTTAAATTATATTGTTGATTTGGAGATTAGTGACAGACTAGTTGTGATGTCCTGTAATGTATTAATTATAGGACATGGCGGTAATGCACATCAAAGCTGTTTTGCTAATGACACTGCAATACGATGAAAATTGAGGAACTATTTATGAATACAAAAGCTTAATAATTGTGTATACTGTGAAAGCAGTTGCCCTCAAAAATGCACAGAAAACATTCAAACAAACGATGATAATAATAATAATAACAACAACAACGTAGCTAAACAAGCTTTGACATGTTTTACTGATGTTTTAAAACGTGGACATTGGCAGTATTTCACAGTAGTAGAAGTTATATGAAGGATACTTTGCAGTATTAGTATAAAGTTATATTTTCAATCTCGTTTGCTTGTTTTCTGGTATAACATATGGCCAGATTTAACTCCTAATTCTAATTTATACAGCAGTTTCCACAGGAGACATTCTGGATCTGATTATGTCAAGCAAACCACAGGTCCCTTAAAAGAAGCCCTTAAATCATCCCCAAAGAAAACATTCAGAAGACTTCTGCTTATTTTTGCTGTAACCTATGTGACACTATGAATGCTGAATTTATGCATCTGAAAAAGTCTGTTTTGGTCAGCTATCCTCCCAGGCCCTTTTCTGTCAGTCCTGCAGGCATTAACAGTCGATTCCAGACAGCGTGATCTTAGCGGCTAATGCTAATTTATTAACTAGTTTTGTTTACATGTGTCACGTAAACGCGTCCATTAAAATATTAGCTTGATGCTAACCCCTGCGTATCTCTTGAGAAAACACAATGTCAGAACGGTGTTAATAACGTCACCTTGTTGTGTGTCTGGAGGAATGACCTCCTGGCAGCAGGTAACGTTAGCTGGCTCCTACTCGTCACTCTGAAGCAAGACTGGGTAATCGGCGCAACATGTCGCGCGGCCGTAACGTTCAGATTTGCGAACGACCGAGAGATAATCCAGGGTCGTACTGTTCTCAGGATATGTGTAGAAATCATTCTGAGTTAGATCTTCTTAGCGAGTTGAATTTCACACACACACACGCTGGAAGTACTTCCTGTACTTCCGCTCCTTCTTCTTCTTCTGCGGTTGGCAACCAACTTTTAGGTGCATTTACCACCACCTACTGGACTGGAGTGTGGAACATGAGACGTCAGATCTAGAAAATAATAAAGAAAAAACAAAACAAAACCAAAAACAACAAAAAACAACAACAACAAAAAACAAACGAACAAAATAAATAAATAAATAAATTACCTACTATTCTTTACAGCCTATATCCAATACATGTGTCCTTTACGTATTTCATTAAAATACTCAACCCCTTTTGTGATATGCTCCCTAATAAATTCCTTAGAGTCAATTCCAGCTTTTCTTTTGTCATCATTTGGATCACTTCCTGTCATTGCTCCCTGTACTTACTACACTCCAGCAATACATGTTGAACTGTTTCCGGTTGTGTACATTGTGAACAAAGACCTGTTGGATGTTTCCCTACTTTACTGAGTGTGTGTTTGAGTCCTGTGTGTCCTATTCTGAGTCGAGTTATGATCATTTCTTCCCTCCGGTTCCTGCCCCGTATTTCACTATTTTTGACTTGTGGTTGTATACTGTAAAGATGTCTTCCTGTGTTCATACTATCCCAACTTTCCTGCCAGATTGTGTACATGTGTTTACTGATAATAGATTTGATTTCTACCTTGCTTAGTGGTATTTCGATGTTTATTGTGTTTGATTTTAGCGCTTGTTTGGCCAATATATCTGCTTCTTCATTTCCTTTGACTCCTACGTGGGCAGGAACCCAAAGGAAAGAAACATCCACACCTTTATTGTGCAGTCTGTATACTTGTAAGTGTTGAGATACTGTCTGTAGCTATTGTTACTTTGTGTTGACTGCTATCCTCCACCCACTGCAATGCTAATATTATCCCCATCGTTTCAACTGTACACAATGAGAGATGATCCGATGTCCTGTTTTTGATGCCTATATTAAATTTTGGGATGAAAACTGCTTTTCCTGTACGTCCTGTTTCTGGGTCTTTTGATCCATCTGAGAAAATGAATAACTCATCGGGATATTGTCGATTTATATAGTTTTGTACTATTGTCCACATCGGTATTTTTTTGGTATTGTTTTTGTTTTTTTCCAGTAATTGCGTATCTATTGCTGGAGTGTAGAATTTCCAGGGAGGTATTACTGACTTTGGTACTATGCTACAAATGTTTAATCCTGTTAACCTTACTTTTTGTGCCATTTCTTTGCCTACCCACCCACCCAGCATTTCGCCCACTTCTACCTGACGTTGATGTTTTAAATGCTCCTGTACACGTACGAATGGCTTGTGATTGTTCCCTGTCCAGTTTCTTTAAATTTGTTTCTGATGCAGCCATATATGCTAAACACCCATAATCTAGTACTGATCTCATGAGGGCCCTATAAATACTACATCAAAAAATACTGAAACTACCATCTCTTTGTTTGCTTGTGCTTTCCTAATTTCTGATTCTAAACAAAGTACTGAGTCCATTGTGTTCCTTCCCTTACGAAATCCACTTTAATGTGCAGATATCAGATTTTTGCTCTCTACATAGTGTGTTAGTCTCTGTGTTACCATCCTCTCCATAGTCTTCCCTAGCTGCGATGTTAAAGCTATGGGTCTGTAACTTACTGGGTCTGATGGATCTTTACCAGGTTTAAGTATAGGTACTATGACTGACTGTTTCCAAGCAGATGGAATTTTGCCCGTTTCCCATATTAAGTTGAACAGCTTCAATACTGCTGTGAGTGAATTGTGCTTCATATTTGCCAGCATTTTATAACATATGCCATCTTTCCCTGGTGATGTTTGCCTTGCATTTGTTATTGCCCTTCTTAGTTCTAGCATGATAAATGGTAAGTCCAGTGTTGCGGCCTACTGAGTGTTGGACCCCGAAGCAGAGACTGACAGGCGTGTAGGTGCAAAAAATGTTTATTCTCACAGAAAACTCCTCAAATGAGGGAACGAAAGGTGTCCAGCAAAGCAGGCCGGGAAACTCCAGTGCCAGGAAGGCTCTCAGGCACAAGGAAAAAACAGGAACTCAGGCGTGGGGCAGCAAGGGACACGAAACTGAACAAAGCACACGAGGAAAAGAACACATCAATACTTATAGGCAAAACACACGGCGGAAAAAACTCTCAAGCGAAAACGGTCAGCTCTACCGACAAGACGGGATTATCTGGCAGGGGAGAAGGGTGAAGACCAGGGATATATATAATGGTAGTGATGAGTGAGTGGCTGCAGGTGTGCCTCGTCAGCCAAGCCCTGCAGAGGAGGAAGAAAAAAGGAGGGGGGGAAAATAGACAGGGGAGAGACACCAAACACAGAACCCTCACATCCAGATCCCACCCTGTGTTGGCCCGTCTTTCTGTCACTCCTGGATGCTGCATGAGGGTATTATCTCTTCTCTGTTTTGCTTCTGCTGATATGTTATCTGAACTAAGAATCTTCACAAATGTATTTGCCAAAAGTTCTGCCTTTTCCGCATTGCTAATTGCTTTATTGTTACTGCTACATAGTACCGGTATTTCATATTTGCTCTTGATTCCATTCATCTTCCTAATCGTTCCCCAGACCTCTGCCAATGCTGTCTCTCTCCCAATTTTACAACAATATTTCCTCCAGTATGCAGGCTTTGCTGTTTTTACTGTTTTGCGGACTACTGCTTGAGCTCTTTTGTACTGAACCAAGGTTTCTAAGTTATGTTGCTTTTTCAGTTGTTTAAATGCTCTATTACTCCATTTAATAGCCATTTCACAATTTCTGTCCCACCATGGTACACTCTTTCTCCTATTCTTTCCTGTACTTTTTGGAATTGTTTCCTATGCTGCTTGGATAATAGCTGCACTTACTTTTTGGTTTATCTCGTCAACATCTATGATTCTTTCTTTAAATATTTCCTCATATTTGATTTCGCTCATGTCTAAAAATGCCTTCCAATTTGCCTTCTCTAATTTCCATCTTGGGATCCTTAATTCTTTATTCCTTTGCACCTCTATTCTATATTAGTTACTATTGGGTAGTGATCACTACCAAGTGGAGAAAGGTTCTTTGGTTCCCACAAACTTATACTTGCTATACCATTGGATACCAATGTCAAATCAATTACACTTTCTGTGTTGTTCACACTATTATATATTGTGCCTTTACCACTATTAATACACACCAGACCATTATCTTCAATAAATTCCTCTACTACCAACCCATTTACATCAGTGCGTTTGCTATCCTGGAGTGTACTATGTGCATTAAAGTCCCCACACCATACAATTTTCCCTTGTGTCTGCCCACCTATGTCATTTAATATACCTTGTGTTATTCTATTACAAGGGTATTGTGACGCTATAATTTCCTGTCCAAGTTTTGATACCTATTGATTCCTGCTCCTTCCCCATGCTGCTCAAACTATAATTTGTTCCATTTTGTATAAATGTAGCAACTCCTCGGACAATTCCAAGGGCCCCTGACTGACAGGGGCCCCAAAAACTAGGTAAAACATTTTTTTTTTAAATTAACCATCATCATTGAGTATATTATAATAATATAGTAATCAAATTAATGATCTCTTTGTTTTTACTTGTTTGTGGCAGTAAAAGTTAAATATCCCCACTGACCAAAAGTAAACATCCATATTGACCGACCCCCCCCCCCC
>OMLP01015781.1:4460-19426 GCA_900302685.1 Spondyliosoma cantharus
GGGGGGGGGGTGAGCGCAATGAGGGTTGGCCGTGTTTCCCAGTTAGGGATTAACGGCATTAAATCTGAGAAGATATAATTCCTAATCTAAAGATTACATTGGTCTAATTCTGCTTTCATTATTTACTGTCTGTATCAAAGATTGGGAGCCTTTGTCCAACTGTCAGTGAATCAGCAGCTGCCTTTATTGTAATGGGTGGGAAAATCCATCAGTGCCTTCAGATTCAAACAAACAATCGTCAAAGAGAATTAATTCCAAATTCTCCTCGACCGTGTCTGTCGCGCTGTTCGGGCCTCGTGTCAAATCCTCTGCTTGACATAACTCTCCCTCCGCAGAGTGGAAAAACCGCCAGAGGTCTATTTATAGCTCTGCCAAATTCACCTTCATGATGCAGTCGGTTGCACAGAGACTGCACTGAGAGGCTGGCTGTCGCTGATCTGAGCGCCGTCCAAACTGACGGGGGGGACAGACGAGATGGTTCGAGAGACATACGGACGGCGAAAGAGGAGCGGGACGAAAACAAGACACGCAGAGAGCGGTTTAAGTTACCGTCTCGCCGATGTGAATGGGAAAAGATCAGCAACATTTTGAAAGAACTATTTGGCATCGAGCCCAGTCTTCTGTGCCTCTGCTCCCGCCCAACCCCCCCATTTATTCTCTCGCTCGCTGTTTACATTTAAGGATTTGTTGGGACTTGTGTTGCTGTAAAGATCCCCGCGCATTAGAGTGTTTCAGCAGAAATCAGTCTTCAGGCTAGAACAAGTGTCTGAATACCTGTGGTTCAAACAAAAGAAAGAAAAAAAAACACACACGGTGTAATTCATCCTGTTATGTCAAGTACAATTAACTTCCTTGCAAAGTGAAAACAGAACAATTAGAACAACCAGTTTGAAGAGAAACAGCTTCCAAAAGTGTTTTTTGGCTGGATGTTTACAGCGAGGCGAGGGCTGTAAACTGTGTTGGACTGTGTTGCGACACGTGCACTGAGAGGCATGTGTCAGATGTCAATCTCTCTGCCCGCGTCGCTCTCTATTTGTCTTTCTGGACGTGGTCACTGTGGTGAGGCTGCGATGAGCAAATCTCTGTGATTTTGCTAATCTGAGCTCAAAGCCTAAATTCCCACCGGATTACGGAGATCTGCGCAGAGGAGAAAAAGCGTGTCTGTCTCATCAATCATCCAGTCTGATTTCAACAACCATTGCAGCGATTGCATTGGGATTTTGTTCAGAACTTCATCATGCTCAGAGTTATCCCCTGACTTTCTTTGCCCTTAGAGGCAAAAGCGTGATGTGTTTTTAAAGTTAAAGTATTTCAACAACAACATTTTCAATTTGTACAATACTTGCATTCCCAGCACCATCTCCTTTACTTTGTGCTAAGCGCTTACTAGCAAATGTTAGCATGCGAAGATGCTAAACTAAGATGGAGAACATGGTAAAACATTCTAGCATCTTGGAGTAAGCTCGTTAGCATTGGCCTTGTCGGCATGTTGGCATTAGCATTTAGCTCAAAGCAGAGCTGCTAGCTTGGTTGGAGCCTCTTGTACAGTCTTGTCTTGTTTAGCTGTGCTAGTGGCGCGACACCAGGGATGCAGATATCTGTCTTTCAGTCATTTTCAGTTCTATATAAAATATCTCAACAGCTATGTGATGGACTGGTGTGAAATTGGGCAGCTAGACATTCATGGTCCCCAGAGAAGGAGCCAAGTGATTTTGGTGATCTCCTGATTTAAATATTCATTTATCCAGCTAAAAATATCATCAGCTAGGTGGATGGATATTGTGAACAAATAGCATTTATGCAACACTAATCACATTCTGATCAGCCTAATTTGTTTTTTAGCATGTTAGCATAATAAGATACTTAACTAAAATAGCAAAATGGCAAACATTATTATGCTTGTTAAACATTTGTTAGCGTCGTCACTGTAAGCATATCGCCATGCTAGCATTAGCATTAAGCCCAAAGCAGTGCCTCACGCAGCAGGGCTGCAGACTTTTACCTCACTTTATCTTCGCACTCGGTTTCCCCCGTGGTTCCATCCATCCATTATCTTAATTTCACCTCAAATTCTCATGTCACGTTCCTCCGTTGACAGGAAGTGGTTCCGTCCTACCTTGCAACATCACCCATCATGTCAGTGGGGGAGCAGTTGATGGAGTCCCAGCTCGGCAGGGGCAGTTCTCGTCATCATGGTAGGCCCTGTTCAAAACAGACAGTTTTGAATTCGTAAAGATGCCAGTGTGCTTTTCTAACTGTCTTTTAATTCTGCTCTCATCACGCAGACACCATGCCCTGCGGCTCGCTTCCTGTCCAGAGCATGGGGCCGCAGCAAAGCGACGGCGGGATGACCAAGAAGAGGAGGAAGAGGAGAAGAAAGGCCCGGCCAGAGGCAGGCGGGGGAGGAGGAGGGAGGAGAGAGGAGAGCGGAGAAGAGTTCTCGGAGGACGAGGACATGTTTACTATCGACTTGAGCTCTGATGAGGAGAGAGAGGGGGACTGCGGCAGGTGTGTGTATGTGTGTTTACGCCACAGTTTGAATGTGTTTCCAGCTTCTGGGGATGACAGACATGGGGGGGGGGATCTTAGTATTTCAAGCTTTTTCTGAGACAACAGCTTATGGGTGCTTGTCTCTGTTGTAGCAGAGCGTTAAATGGGTTTGAAAAGTCCTTTCTGCCATGTCATCTTGTTGACATGTGCATGAGGGAAAGCGAGAGGGGGTGGGAGGAGAGAGAGCAAGGTTATTAAATGCCAGCAAGCGTGTTCCTGTGCTGTGGTAAGCAACGTTCGTCAGCAGTCACAATGTTGTTTGTGAACAGCAGAACCACTGCCAGTAACTAATTGTGTGAGACTGCGTGTATGTGGTTATCTCTTTCATGCTTGAGCGAGTGTGTGAGTGGTCATACCAGCTGAATCAGAGCGACAACACAATAAAAGCTCTGTAAACTGTGGACGTTCTGCTAATGCTCATATTGGAATGTGTCCATTTCTGGGCTGCACTAGCGGCTCTGTGGCATGTCGGATGCTTAAGCCGGACTGAAATATCTCAACAGCTATTAGTTGGATTGCCACGACATTTCCAGTTGTAATCATCAGGTCAGGTACTTGTGAAGCTAATGACACTTCCACAGGCCTCAGGTGTGCTTTGTGTTTTGTGCTAATTACCAAGATGCTAACATACTGAAGTGGAAAATCGCGATCTTGTCGTAATAGGCCCATGATCACGACCTGTTATTGTTTGCATCGTCGATGCGAGCGTGGTTGCCTGCTGACATTAGTGCTACGCCCTGCCAAAGTGCAGCCACACAGATCAGCTCGCAAAAGCTGTAGACTCTAGGATTTGCACTTTAGAGTTAAGAAGTAAGGGTTGGACTTAAGCTACGTTCAGGGGAATGAGTCTAAAGCAATCAAATGTCAACACAACCTCTGTGTCACGGCAGTAAATCTTGAGCATTTTCTCTCTCACATTAAATATTCAGGACTTCAAAGCAGCAATCGAAACATCTTTATGCCTAAAGTTGCTGTATGTAAGACATTTTGTTAAAACATTGAATAATTAACTTAAATTATCAACAGACTGTGACAAAATAACAGCGTTGACATTAAGTAGATGTCTATCGACTGCGTTGCAGAGTTGCCTACCGACGTTAGCATGCTAACCAGCTAGCCCTGGACAGTCCTGTCTTGTAACAGCACTTTGTACCTCAGCAGGCGATAGTCTGACAGTAAAAGTATGAATACATATTGCAGCTTTGATTGACATTCAAGTTCAAGAACCAGAAACTCAGCCAACCTGCTTCACCAGCGCTGCGTGGATGTTGTTTGCTCTGATTTGATTATTAGCGACAAAGCAACCTACAAACTGCCATCTCATGCAAATCTTCAAATGCTGCGTGACATCATCTTTCTTCAACAGGAGCCATGACCAGATGTGAAACGTCCAAATGTGTCCTTACGTTTGGCACAAAACCGTGTTTATGTAATAAGCCATTACTCATAGTAAGTAGTTAATATAGTAAAACCACCTTCAGTGGTTCAAATTAAATGCTTAGTGACAATTCAGCGAGATAATAATTAATGTAGGTTCTGCGTGTATGTGCCTGTTTGAGTTTACGTTTGTGTGTGAGGGCCCTTTGAAAACCAGCTCTGCTTGTGTGACGCTCTCCAGGGATCTGTCCTGTTCCCACAGTGTTCGCTGTTTCTTTTGAAATAATGCAGTGAGTCCTGACTCTGACTGCAGGGGTTCCAGGCTTTTCTTAGACGGCTTTCCCAAGAGGCAGGCCGGGGGAAATTCAAAACAAATCACTTGTTTTACTTTATTTGGACTTGCGGAGACACTGTGTATTTACGTATAAAGCGTGGTGTGTGTATGTGACTGACATCTCCCTGCATATGTGTGTTTGTGATCAGACCTGGTTACGGAGATCAGGGGTCAACAGCCAACACGCACATGCGCCCCGGCACTGATTGGACCCGTTCACAGAGGTGTGATTTGTCACACACACACACGCACACACACATACACACACTTATCATCTTGATTAACTGTTTTGTAAAATTCATATTGTACGAAGCATTTTTAATACATCTTCTCTGCTCACAACGAGCAGATAATCATCGTGATTCACCGTCTCTCTTTTCTTGTCTCCTTTTTTCTGTGTTTGTCTGTCTTTTCTGTGTCTTTTTGTCTTCCTGTAGTAATGTGATTAAGGAGACTCTCTCTATCCCTCCACACTGTGGTCTGTCCATCTCTTGTCCTCAGCAGACCTCTCACTTCTCTTCTGCCATTAGGTAATTTATGGAAATATTGAAGGATTTTTATGAGGATTTCTGCTTTGTTTAATTCTGATAACTTTGCTGTATGTGAAATGTATACTAAAATTTTCACTTTCCTAGCAG
Source organism: Spondyliosoma cantharus (assembly GCA_900302685.1). NCBI lineage: Eukaryota > Metazoa > Chordata > Actinopteri > Spariformes > Sparidae > Spondyliosoma > Spondyliosoma cantharus. Next base: position 9,360 of record OMLP01015781.1, read on the forward strand.
CCACGACGATTCACGGTCATCAACACCGAAGAGCGACTCAGAGCTAACCAATCAGAACAAAGACAACCCTGAGATGCTGTGGACCTGGGGGGAGCTGCCACAGGCTGCCCAGGTAGAAATTGCAGTAGCCAAACAAGAGTATTTCCGAAAGGGGAACTAAGGAAACAAAGGGTAGAAACATACTTACAGTGTATGATGTGTCAAAAGTTTGATCTCTGTCTGTTTCTCATGTAGCCGTCCTTCCTGACAGCCCACCAGAAGCAGGACTCTGCCCCGGCCGTCTCCATCCCGGTGTCTGCCAGCACTCACTTCAGAGCCATCAGTGGCACTGGAGCTCCCTCAATCACTACCTACGCTCCCCAGCCGGAGGAGACCGCTGCTCACGGTAGAGACAAGGACACTGAAGAATGTAAAAATGGAGCCAGGGTTGGACTAACCACTAACACCGGGGAAGGGGCTGGAGGAGAGCAAGGTAGTTAGATGGAGGACGATAGCGTGTCTAGGGTGACAACCGACCTAAAATAACCAATAATTATTTACTTGTGTTACTGCTCATATAACGAGCTAAATGCCTCCAACGATCAAGTGTACTGCCAGTGAAGATACTCAATGTTTAACACCTTCCTTTGTAAGTAACTGCTCTTAGTGTGTGAGGTCATTCTGAGATCAGTGCCCTCTGAGCCACAGCTGAAGTTGTTTGCAGGTTGTAAACATCTTCAACACCCCTCTGTCAGACTTACACTTTCCCTTTAGTGACCTCTGGTGGTGACTTTTGGGGAAATTGAATGGTTTGCAAATTGCGAATGCTGAATGATTCAGATGCAACTCAGTCCCTGGATGACTCCTACATTAAGAAGACGGCCTGAGTTTATTTTTGTTCTTTTCCCCTCAGGGAGAGAAGTGGAAAGCGTCGGGCCACTGTGTGCAGAGATGGAGGCTTTAACGGCATGCTCGACGTCTCCCAGGATTCTCCCTGATCATCTCGACGAAGGCGGGAATAGAGGAAGTCCCATCAGAAGAACTGACTCACCATCCAAGAAGAAAGGTATCACTGCTCCGTCAACAGAAAATACAAAGTATTTCCTGGAACTCAAAGTGTCTAAATGCTTCAGTATCATTTTTTTTTATGTTGGCCGCTGATGATGCCTCTGATCTTTTATTAGAAAAGAGAAGCCAACACCTGGGTGCTGATGGGATATACCTGGACGACATCACGGAGCTGGAGCCTGAAGTAGCCGCTCTCTACTTCCCCAAAAGGTTCAGTAAACAAAATATAGATGCACCGAAACATGTTTGTGCCTTTGATACCCCATGGTCGAGATGAGATGGCTTTTGTTTGTGTCTAATAAATGACTTTATGACTACTTTTAGGATTCACGGCTGCAGCCGAGTGTCACACCCTTATTGTAGTCACCGATTATTGCAGTTAAATATTTGTAGGCGCTGTCGCTGGCTGACATGAACATTATTTGTGCTCCTTTTCCAATTAATCTACATCTCCGTAGCTACTTTATGGTACATTACGCTCTATTTATTTGACCGTGACCGTGTACATGTGTATGTGGTCCTCTCTCTTCAGTGACGGAGGCAGCAGCTCCATGAGGGGAGACTCGGAGATGATGATGATGGGGGTGAGGAGCGCCAATCAGTCCCCGCAGTCAGTGGGCAGCAGCGGGATGGACAGCGGCGTAGACAGTCTGTCCGACCAGATAGGGGACCTGCCTCACGTTGCCATCTCTCTGTGCGGAGGACTCACCGACAACAGGGAGATCACACGAGGTACGAGAGAAATCTGAGGCGATGACAGGAGGAAGGAAGTAAGGCTGTAGTGCTGTTCACTTTGAACTGCCGGTCGCGTTCTGTAATCAGCAATTTTACCTTTGGAAAGAATTCTTTTTAAAACACAGGTGTGTCATTCTGTGTGTGTTCTTGCCCCTTGTATGTACCACCTGTGTGTGTGTTCATCCAACAGAGGAGTTCCAGGAGAGGGCAATCACCTACCAGCAGTTCTCTGAAAACCCTTCCATCATCGATGACCCGAACCTGGTGGTCAAGATCGGAAACAAGTATGCATTATTATATTCCGTTTTCAGAGTTTACATACATTTAGCTAGCTAGCATCCCCTCTGTTCACGAGTGACAAAAACCGCCACCAGAACCTCTAAAGATGTGTCTGAACGTGACTCTTTCTGGGCCCGGCTGAAGCGACTTCCTGGAGTCTTGTGGTGGTTTGCAAGGCTGCCAGGCCACCAGCATGGACTCCAGGAAGTCACTGCTTACATTCAAAGAACCAGACATGAGACTGGCATCTGTGTTCTCACCTAACTCGAGGAATGTGCCAGCTTTCCGAGGTGTAAAAATGCCTATAGCGCTCTCCCTCCTCTGTTGTAGGTACTACAACTGGGGCACAGCGGCTCCCGTCATGTTGGCCATGCAGGTGTATCAGAAACCACTGCCGCAGGTAAGACCACCGCACTGATTCATAGTAAAGTATATACTGTTGTTTATTTACTTGATTTATTGTATGTTTTAAGACATATTTTAGTGAGAGTAGCATGTATTAATGTAAAAATGATAAAAAATACTGACTTTTCATTACTGGATTATAATTATTGATGCATTTGTGTGCAATTAGCGTGTTTATGTTGCTGTTCTTCATGTACTGTTGAGTAGATTGGTCTTTAAAATATGTAATATTTTATAAACTGACTGTGTCCTGTATTAAAAATGTTTAAACTGCACAGTGAACTACAGCAGTCAGATACATCCAGGAGATTAAAATGTACAATTTTAACAATATCTAAAATGTAAGAAAGGAAAGACGCGGTAAGAAGTAGTGTAGCAATTAAAATAGTCACAAGTGAATCACTTTAGGCTGCAACATACCTGTACTTCAGGTTAATGTCCTTGTTTTATATATTTTTTTGTTTGTATAATTTGATTATGTCACCATTATATTTGTTAGGTGGTGTTTGGTGTCTTTTTTAGTGTTCTGCACCCCCCTGCATCACTTTCTCCTGTGCACCTCCAGCATTTTGCAATTAATTCTCCTCAATCTGATGTTTCACTTTGGTTCAGTGGTGCCAACTTGCCAGCATCCTCTCATTATTTCACGATAATGCTCTTCGAAAAATGCTACCAAATAACGTGTGTTCACATTTGTATCAGTTACTCGCACATATGATATTTAGATAGTTTGATGTGCCAGCAGTGGAAATTGGCCGGTTTCGAACAGACACACGAGGAAGCTCACATCAAAGCTGCAAGTCTTACACCACAGTGAAATATGGCTTTTAAATCTGTTCTCCTAACACTTTAATAATGTCGTGTCTTTATCCCCCCCCTCCTTATTTCTTCCTTTTTTATTTACACATTTTCTTTCTCCCACCATCCATCCGACGTTTGTGTGTGCTAAGTGTTGGTGTTTGAGTTACGTGTTCTCTGCCTTCGGCCTCTTCTCGTACTGCCTCCCCGGTCTGTTCGGCTCCGGTCCTGCACAGCCTGTACGATGCTTTTCTCGCTTTGCTTGTCTGTTGGTCAGGGAACGTCTTCGTCTGTCTGCTTACCATCATTTCACCACCGCCAGCCTGTCTGTCTGCCTCTCTCTGTCTTGCATGTCTCTTTCCTACTCCTTGTGGTCTCTCTTGTTGCGTCCTCACATTGCATTTCCCACTGCTATCAGTCGCGACCTTCCAGAGTCTCTTCCTTTTAAGGTTTCTTACTTTGCATCCTTTGTCTGTGTGCCATTGAATCTTCACCTGTAACTGCCTTTCTTTTGGCGATTCAGCTGGAGTTCAGTGTGGTTTGAAACGTGCCGTCTCTCATGTTTTATTTCGTATTTCGGTTTGTTAATTTCTGGTCATCTATTTATGAGTTTACGTGTGTTTTTGAGTTGTTTTTTTTGTGTTAGTTTTGAGTTACATTTTCGGTCAGTTTTGAGTTGTATGTGCACGGTTGTCTCCAGGCCTCAGTGGAGAACATCATGAAGGAGAAGATGCCAAAGAAAGGAGGACGCTGGTGGTTCTCATGGAGGAGCAGGAACAGCGACTCCAAATCAGTAAGTACGCTGACACACACATTAATGCAGAGGTTTTTTTTTTTAGGTATAATTCGTCATCAACTCTTTTAACTTTTTGCACGTCAGGAATCGGTGACGGAGGCAGGAGGAGGCCGGGACGAGAGTTCGATCACGATGCCCTCAGCGAGCAGGTGACTTCAGAATCTAAATCGCCACATTTCTCTCTCAAACATCAGTTTTCATACTTCATCTTACACCAAATTGGTTTGTCTTTGGTTGTTTTCAGGATGAAGGATGAGTCGTCCTCTAGTGACGAGGACCACAGATCGTCTAATCAGGCGTCGGGGTCGTGTCAGTCGGAGCTCGTCGTGAGTTCTGGCAGCGTCTACTATAAGAAGACTCTTCGACTCACCTCAGAGCAACTGGTATGTGTTCCTCCGGTCGGCTTTATTGACGTTTATGGAATTAAGCAAGTGAAAACAAGATGATCTGAAGTGACTCACTACACACCTCAGACATGATTTACAATGACAAAGCTATAATCCAGGCAAAGCAGCGCTGTATCTCTGCTGGAATGAAAGATAGTTGGCACCACATATTTTAAATATCCTTAAAATATGTGATGTTGCAGCAGATTTTACCATCTTTAGCATAATCTGTGCATTCATGTCTTCATGCACTGTGTGTGTGTGTGTGTGTGTGTGTGTGTGTGTGTGTGTGTGTGTGTGTGTGTGTGTGTGTGTGTGTGTGTGTGTGTGTGTTTACAGGCCAGCCTGCAGCTGAAGGAGGGTCCTAACGATGTGGTGTTCAGTGTGACCACCCAGTATCAGGGCACCTGTCGCTGCAATGGGACAATCTATCTCTGGAGCTGGGATGATAAGATAGTCATCTCTGATATAGATGGAACCATCACCAGGTAAGCCCATCTCGCTGTCCCACTCACAAACCACGTTCAGTTTTTTCACCAGTAGACGTCAGGTCTTTACACAGACCTGGTGTTCGTAGTTCGTCTCCCTTTATTGTAATTAAGTGCATCCGTTTTGTGTGATGTTTCCTCTCTTTAGGTCAGACACACTGGGTCACATCCTCCCCACTCTGGGTAAAGACTGGACCCACCAGGGCATCGCGAGGCTCTATCACAAAGTCAGCCAGTGAGTGCTACCTCCCCGAGGAAATCTGGCTTAATTAGCTTTTATAGTACAAATATTGTTCGGCTCATCGTTTATGTTCCTTTAACTGAAATAAATCCAACACCTCGGTATCATTGTACTGCTTTCTTATCTGAACCACAGTGTACAGCTAGATACAAGCCCTTTGTCTGTCTGTCTGTCTGTCGCAGGAATGGATATAAATTCATGTACTGCTCGGCGAGGGCCATCGGCATGGCTGATATGACTCGAGGCTACCTGCACTGGGTCAATGAGAGGGGAACCATGCTGCCAATGGGGCCGGTGCTGCTCAGCCCCAGCAGCCTTTTCTCTGCATTGCACAGGTCAGACACACAAAACAACATGCACACAAGCTACTGTACTGCACTGCTGCTGCTGTTATATTGTAAATATTGGGATGTTCATGCTTTTATTTCATTCATACTTTGGCATCTCTTGGCTGATTAATCCCATGTAAAGTCCCAGTTGCACGGGATCAGATGTGCATCAGGGATACTGCAGGAAGTGACTTCGTAATGCGTTTGATGTCATGCTGTGTCGTGTCGTGTGTCGTAGGGAAGTGATCGAGAAGAAACCAGAGAAGTTTAAGATCGAGTGTCTCACAGACATAAAGAACCTTTTCTACCCAAACACTGAACCTTTCTACGCTGCTTTCGGCAACAGAGCTACGGTGAGACTGATGCACACCGGCGGACATGAGCATGTAATCTGTCTCTAACAAGGACGACTACGCTCTGAAGAACTGTTGGTGATGCTGATGGTTTGTGTGATTTCAGGATGTATATTCCTATAAGGAGGTGGGTGTTCCTCTGAACAGGATTTTCACTGTCAATCCCAAAGGGGAGCTGGTGCAGGAGCACGCCAAAACCAATATCTCCTCGTAAGACGTATTTTTCTGTTTGACTCGATCTTTTTAAATCCATGTAATCTGACTCAAGACACGTGTGCACAGATGTTTGACTGTCTGCCGTGTGTCTCCCTCTCAGCTATGGCCGTCTGTGCGAGATGGTCGACCACGTCTTCCCGCTCCTAGCTCGAGGTCAGGGAGCAGACTTCTCCTGCTCCGACACCTTCGGCCAGTGCAACTACTGGAACGAACGTCTTCCTGAGGGCACCAGCCAGGAGGAAGAGGAGGAAGACCCACAGCCACTTGAGACAAGCTGAGGAAACCCCACATGAAATCCAGCACTTAGGACACTGCATTCCAGCTTTTCTCCACATCCCAGTAAGGCATGACACCGCGCCGCGGTGGTTTTGGGATTCATCGTGAAGCCGGCAGCCCAGATTTAAGGGTGAAGGTGCTGATTATTTCCGAATCAAAAACTTAGGAAACAGCCATCAAGCATTTCCTCAGACTTAACCTGATTGATAAGCAAGACGTTACTTGAGATACTACTACTGTCATTCAAAGTAGGTGAATGTGTCGTCAGCATCCCACATGAACAAATCACCTCGCCATCATTCAGACGTAGAGGTCCACTGCGCGAGGGACTGCTGAGTCAGAAGAAAAGAGGGGAGAAGAAAAAGAAGTCCCCAGCTCACATATCACACATCTGCATCCACACTGACGCACAGGTAAAACAAAGGTAAAACGTGTGAAGCCATTCCGTAGATCAAGCACAACAATGCAGAACACGTGTACAATATAACAGTTACTATTATATTTTAGCACCCTAAAAGATTCAGTTACTAATCTCTCCTGCGTCTCACACCATTCTTCATTTGCGTCAGCTTGTATAAAAGCTGCCACACAAAGTAAAAAAAAGTTACAACAATATGAGTGCAATAGCGATTTGTCCCTACTTCCATCGCCTGATACTGATTGTTTTTCAGAATACTATGCTAAAGATGCGTTTATGCCTATCTTAGATAGAATATTTAGCAAAAGTTCTGCTTTGCCCTGCAGAGATTTTATGCAATTACTCATTCGAAATGAGCAGATAAAGTGATTTGAACGAGTATCGACCGAGTAAAATGTGTCTATATCCGCTCTCATGATGAAGGGAAATTCTCATGGGTAACTGATCATAGTTTAATTCTCTTCCTCTTGAGATTGTTGATCTGAAGCTCAACTCTGAGGTTTTTCCTGTAAATAGGCTCCTAAAAGATAATAATTTTCTGTTATTTCCCCCTCCAAGGATTAAATCCTGCCCATTTCGAGTACAGATATGATACAGATAGTGGAGTACTCGCTCATCCCTTCTTGAGCCCTTCCGCATTCCCTAAAGTACAGCCTCCATTATTGAAAATCAGCTTTCAAAATCTCAAATCAGCCTGTTGGTGCAACACTTATTTCTAATCTTGAAATAATTTATTACCAGGTCCAGGTATGTGGCTGTGGTTTTTGATTTTCTGACCTCAAAGTGCAGCCGAAACACCTCATCACATTACATTTCATCACATTACAGTAAAAAAAAAAACATGCAAAAATAGCACAGATAGTGTATCCAATCATCTTCTGTGCCAATATCCTTTTGCAGGTTCCAGTTTAATGTGTGTGGTCTAATCCGACCGTGCTACTGTGAAAGATGTGGCTCCGGCACATTTTCGAACTAGTGTTCAGTGACAATACTCAAGATAAATGCAGGACAATGCAAATAACTTCTGTTTTTATACGTACGAATATGTTAACACCAGTGATATGCTAGAATGTAGTGAATCACTCAGAGTGTGTGTTATTCTAATGACTAATGCTCATCAATGCAATGACTGTATAACCCCACACAGGACTGCGGTCATATATTTTCAGTTTTATGATGTCACTGCACCGATCAGTATGTTTTTCATGTACAGAACTAATCTGTCCCGTAGTGGAGGGTTTAACGCAGCATATTCAGAAGCTGTTTCTCCTCACAAACACATCTATTTGTTGTCATCTGTGCATTTTTCTTTCCTGATCAAATGTTTTATGTTTTCATCTGTTGATCAAAATCACGTCTATTGTGCTGCATCTATGTTTGTTTTTTCCACACGCACAACTTAAAAATGGGGGAAACCACTGTAAATAACAAATAGCATTCATTTTTGTGACAATGAAGTAAACAAAACAAAACAAAAAAAAAAAGGTGCAATCTGTAAGAATTGGCTCCCTGGAAAATTCGTACTCAAAATAGAGTAACTGCTTGCTACTACTAAATGAAGCAGACTGAGAGCTTTGGCCAGGGAGAACAGAGACAGATGTGCAGTTGAAAAAGAGTTGATTTTACAACCAACTAACTCACAAGCAGGGTGGAGTGGCTTGATGGCAGCAGGTTCCAGAGGTGCAGGGGAGACTGCAGGCTGAGCAGAGAGACGCTGGAGGATCAGCACACGAGGAGAGGGAAAAAAACGCAAAGCACTGAAGTCCACACTAGCAAATGACTCGAGCACAACGAAGCTGGTGGTCACTAGAATGACACTGAGAAAACTACTGAGACTGAGGGATGAGCGCAGGTTCATTCACTGAACTTGACCGAACATCTGGCACTGGAGTTGTGGAGAGAACAGGTGTCCCGTAGAGGCACTTGATGAGATGATGATCATCAGGTGCGTCTCTCTGCTGCAGCAGGAACCAGTAAGCCACTCCAACGGACACAAACCCACACACAGGGAATGAGAAGCTGAGGGAAAAACAGAAAAAACAAGAACAAAACAAGCTGCCGCGACACACGCCGCGACACTGTTGGTATTTTTATAACAATAATTCCTACATATTGCACCTTTTTAATAACAAAAGCTCAGCTGTTCTACCGGGATCTGATCCATCATCTATTATATTTCACTGCTTATCCTTATCGAGGGCTGATATGTTGTTCAAAGACTTTGTTACTGGTGCTCAATTGATTGCACTGACAGCCATTTTTATGCTTTACGGTAAATGTCTTTTGTAAGCCAGCTGTTGCACTAAAATGTGGCAGTGTCACCACGTGACCACTGGAGCAATAGATCAATATGAAGGTGTTTTAGACAAAAACCAATAGATGGGCTCGATGCTTCTTTTCTGTTAAACCTGCGTCATTTTGTTTCATTTGGTGCCTCTGGTTTAAACACTGGCAGTACGATCGCGAGCATGATGTGCAAACCACAGTCTGCTCAGTGTGTGTACATGTTGAAACACACAGAAGTTAGTTGAAAGCGTCTCCGAATGCCTGACAGCTTCAAGAAAAAAAGATATTTCTACTAGCTGATTTTAAAAATTCTTAATTCTTAAGTAATTCTTAAATTAATTTACCAGATTTTAGTCAGAATCTAACACGGACATTTGTAATCTAATATGAATGTGTACTTGTGTAAAACAAGTCAAATTAAATGACAGAATACTGTGAACAAGTTCACTGATTGAGTTTGTTATACTGTTGTATAGTCTTTGTGCATAGGATAGATACGTCTGATACTGTGATTGACTTTGCCAAAAAAAACAAAAAAAAAAACAAGGAAAACTAATCAGGAACGAACCTTTTAATCGAATTTCAAACTGTTGATGTTGACATGCCTTTTGGGGGGAGTCCAGTGTAATTTGTGTGAGAGGTAAAGACACAAAGGAAGCATGTTGTTGTAATGTTAAGATGCATATTTACATGGATGTACTGATCACTGTCTCGTGCCACATGATCCTTTAGGGAAGAACAAAAAAAAAAAGAAAGACATTGATTAATTTGGCTTCTGTAACTCATAATAACAGAATTATTTTCCCACTGTCATCCCAGTGCCAGTGTAAAGTTGTAAATTATTCACTGATAACACTCTGATTACACTCTGATTACACTCTGATCTGTGTGACGTCAGCGTCAGTGTCCTTCTGCTTTATTTATCTGCTCATTGTGACATTATTTTGTGATAACAGCACGAAAGATCTCCTAATCTTCAGATCTCTTTTATGAAATATGGAAGTCAAACGGAAG
>OMLP01015781.1:21348-42650 GCA_900302685.1 Spondyliosoma cantharus
TGGAATAAACAGGAAATCTTGCCTTCTCTTTCTTGCCTCTCTCTCACATTATTTCAACACATTCCTTCTGCTTCTCCATTTCAGCTCTGCCCCTTTTGACCCCAACACAAGCACACACACACACACACACACACACACACACACACACACACACACAGAGGAAGAGAGAGAGAGAGAGAGAGAGAGAGCTCATCCCGGTCAAGGAAAATTTGACTCTCTTTTAGGAGTCGACCGCTTTTGGCTGCCAAAGTAAGAATCGCTCATGTTGTTGGTTCTTCAAAGAGAAAGTACAGCGTCCACCTCTCGTCGACACAATGACGCTAACGCACTCCCAGTCAAACAAAAATCAACACAATAATTAACAGTGTTTCTTCTGATGTCTATTCATCACAATGTAACACTGGGTTAAAGCTGCCATATGTCATGAAGGCTTATAAAGATAATTATTATGTAGCTTTATATTCCAACAGCAAACACTGTTATGCCGCTTTTCCACCAAAATGAGTGGGTCTACACAGGTTTTTTAAACGCGGGTACACTCACTAAAACGCGCGTACTGACCCAATTCCCAATAGACCCAGCGTGAAAGAAGCATCTGTAAAACACTGGAAAATTCTTTTGAGCGTCGCAACCCCTGCAAAATGACTCGTTTCGCCATCACAATTTGAGCCATGTGGTGCAGTAACATTTGGAAAGTCTAGAATAGCGACACAGCCATTAAATTACACCTCGGACAGTTTATCCAGAAAAAAAACATAACCACTGTATCTTGATAACACGTCATCACTTCGCACGGTGGAAATTTAGCACGTTCATCCGAGTCTGATCAAGGTTGAGCCGAGCCAAGCCAATAAAAACCCATGAGTCAATTGACCCGGGTGTAAATGCAGAATTTACACATTCCCATTCCACACAAAAGCCAAATCTTAAAAACAAAACAACCAAAAAAAACAAAAAACGTCATGTACTTCGAAATAAATCTAACTAATTAACTGAATCATGTAAACCCTGTTTTTTTCCCCCATTATTACTAAATGGCATGAAAACACGTCAAATCACATTACTATCATAACCTGTTTATTCCCAGTTGTCGGATCATTGCTGTCACGTGCTCAGCGACTGCTGTCCGTCACGAGTCAGAACAAAACGAGTCCAGGTTCAAAACGGACGAATCGTTCACGGACCGCCCTTTACGCCGCTGCTCCAGATGTGAACTTGAGTCGTTACAAGAAACCCGAACAACAGCGGTGACCACCGGACTGCACAAGGTCTGCTCCTCCTTTTGTTTTATAACATCTGTTTTTGTTTCTCTCACCGGTTCGGTAGGTTTGACAGTAGGCTGGTTCTGCCCACGTTACATTATCATGCGGATAGTAATGTGTCGGTTTTAGATGTGCATGGTGTCAGAGCCCGCCGCTTCGCAAACAACAACTTCTCAACTAAATCTCTGCAGCTTCAGCGCAGAAACACGGCTTTAGCCTTTAGGTCTCGTGTATGTGAGGCATTTTCTCAGCAGTGTTTGTTGTCAGCATCAGGATTTGATGGACTGTTTACATTTCAGATGAAGTCCCAACACTTTTTCTAATTTTTCTGAGTCTTCAACAAGTTTAAATTCCTGGGGGGGTTTTGTCCTCGTCCTGGGATAAATAGATCTACTGCTGTACCGGAAAGTAACATTTGAAATCCTAGTTATTTTAAAGTTATCTGAAAGTATAGAATGACAAACTTTTTGTGAAGGACAACATATCCCATGAGTCTCAGCCCCTCGGCCTGCTGTCCGAGCTTCATGGGAGCTGTAGTCCATCAAAGGCCTTTTAAATGAACAACATGTGTGATCAGAGGGGGTTGAGAGCTGCTAGTTCAACCAATTAATGAGTAACAAATATAAATAAAATGTGTGAATTTTGTCCAGAAACATTCTTTCTCAGCTCCACTTGACAATTCCTTAAAAACATATCTGTGGATTTGGAGAATTCACGTCTGGATTCAACACCCACACAAACAAGGTTGCTAAAGCTTTATAAACACAGCTGTGATCACACACCAAACATGAATTGTATTTAAAGCTTCAAATGAGTAGACAGTGTTTTTGAGGTAGTCAAAGTCATCATGCACCAGAAAAGTGAATCCCAGGAGATCAAACTCGGACAAATATGATTTTCTTTATTAAAAGGACAAAAATATTGTTCATTACAAATCTAATGAAACTAAACATAGCTTTTGTGTTTAATTTATTTTCTTTTATTATTAAAATAGTGTGACAAGAATAAAATCAGTTACGGAGAGTAACTGAATACATTTATTCAGTTAGTACATTTATTGTACTTGTAGTCAATTTATGCCGCTATTCCACCAACATTAGCGGGTCAACACAAGTTTTTTTTAACTGAACCTTAACTTAACCTTTTCCCACTTCCCGCAGGAAAGGCTTTGATTTTTATCTGAAGCGTTACGCCACTGACGTCGAGTTGCACGTCACGAATGTGGCAAAAACGGGGAACAACACCAGCTAAAGTCAAGTTAATAACACGTCATCACGTTGTACGGCGGGAAATACTTTGGAATTTAACGTGTTCACCAGGGTCTTACTTTAGGTCAAAGCTGAGCCGAGGTGATAAAGACCTGTGTCTACTGCAGAGTCCAATTGACCCGGGTGTAAATGCAGCGTTTACACTGTCCCACTGCACGCAAAAGCCAGATTTTAGTGGGATTAAGTGGGATTTTTGACCAGTGGAAAGAGTATTAGGTACATTTTTGACGCAATTATTTTGTTTCCTTGTTCTGCCACTTAATTTTTTTACTATACGGCATTTGGGGGGCAATTATCGTACTTTTTAGCCCACTACATTAAAGGTCGCCCTGCCCATCCAAGTCTAAAGCTCTATGTACAAGCAATGTAAATGCTAACACTTCCCCTGGTCTCCAAAGACTCAGCTGAAACGCTAGCTGCATGGCTAACTGAGCTAACTAGCTAACAGCAGCTACAGTTAGCAGCGACTCTGGTGATATGCTGCCCCCTGTTTGTTATGAGAATGAAATTGGCAGGTGGCCAGAAATTCTTACATATTGCACCTCTAATTAGATAACTTGTGTTACTAGTTTCTTACTTTTCTGCCGACTAATGCTACATCAGAGCCAAAATAGGGCATTATCAATCCAATGATCAGCCATAGTATACAGTAGGCTATATACATGCGTTGACTTGAGCCAGTACTTTTGAAATTTTAACATGATATCTTTACTTCAAGGAATCAAGATATCAATCAGACTCAAGATGACGGCTAACTGGACTCACTTTCAGTGCAACATGGATGCCACGCATTCAAGTGAACGGCGAGATCAGTGTTTTCAATCTACGTCTTGTCTGTTTGTCCGTCAGATGTCTGCTGAGCTATTCCCTGCGAGCGGGAACAATGCGAGTCTTCAAGGCACCGCAATAGGAGGCAGCAAACCTTTACACCGCTTCATTAAGGGGCAGCCCAAGAACGTTGGCGTGAGACACACACACACACACACACACACACACATATATATTCATATGATATTGATTTTCGTGTATGACAGGTTTTAAATGTAATCAGTTAGAAACAAAACAGATGTGAAGTGGTCATGCTTGAGGTTGTTTTTGTTTTTTCCGTTAGGTCATCGTGCTGGTTCTGGGCTCAGGTTTCTTCGTCATTCCCATCTCTGTTTTACACAGATACACAGCTATCCCGCCTGGCTTGTTTCAGGGGATACTGGTAAGAATAATCATTCATCAGCGGATCGTGGCTTATGGATTCAGAGCTTTATTGTTAATGGTGCAATATGTACGATAGTAGATTAATGAGACTCATTCTCAAAGTCTTCAAATATTGATGCAGTGGGATGGTTGTTCAGTCCGACCCACTAAGCTAAAGTGTCTAACTATCTGTTTCCACGATTACTTCTTGCACCTTTAATTTATTTATTTACCTAATAGCCAAATAACAAGGCACAACCAAGAAACTGCCAGTTTCAGTTTCAGTTCTTCAGCACCAACAACAGTCTGTGATTCTGCCCTCATGTTTAAGCGGCACTGAGGTATTCTAAAAACATTTGAAGGGTATAGATTTCAAAATGGCTTTTTCTGACTCCTCTTGCAGTTCATCGCATGTGGTATTCTGTTTATTGTGACAGAGCACAACCCGACCAAAAAAACGGTAAGATCCATTAAATCTATTAAATAGCCACTTCAGACATGTTTTAAAGGTCCAGTGTGTAGGATTTAGTGACATCTAGGGATAAAGTTTCTGATCCAGCAAACACAAAGGCCCTTTCTAGAGCCAGTGATCGTTTTTTCTGTACTGGGCTGCTGTAGAATCATGGCGTACTCTGTGGGAGAGGACCTGCTTCCTCTCCAGATACAAAAGGCTCATTCCAAGGTAACGGAAATGCAACGATTCTCAGTTTCAGGGGATTATACACTGTTGGAAACATAATGATGTATACTATTTTCCATTTTCTGCCCCTAAATCCAACACACTGACCTTTAAGACAAGTAAAGACGTTAAAGTAGACAGCAGTAAAAAGTTCAACATCTGGAGTCCCCCTCTACTCGTCCCCACTGTAGTCCTGTTGCACTTGGCGGTCCGCCAGTCAGCTTCATCCGAGTTGTCTGGCTGGATGTGCTCTTCCTGCTACATTAGCCAGGAGCAGCCTTAAAACCAAGCTGAATTAAGCATGGCTTTTATCCGGACTCGTCTGGGATGGTGGAAAGATGCCAAAACACCGTCTTTCCTCTCCCGTGCTGATGACAGCGTTTCTGCCACGGGTGATAGGTGTTTCAGCAGTAAAGCCAAATAAGTAACCGTTAAAAAAGTAACATCATTCGGAGGAGCTGCATCTTCACCCGCTGCTGTCGACAAAGCAACAATCAGTGCTCATTAGTGGGATAATAATTTGTCTGAAAACAAAACAACCAAAAACGTGTTGAAGTTTTACTACTCTCGTTTAGTCGTCAATCAGTCCAACATAGTGTCCATATGCTGCACGGCCTGTTACCAACGTTTGTACGTTTCTGTCCTTCACATCTGTCTGTCGGTGTCTACATTCAGGTAACCGCCTCATTAGCTCTGAGCATCATAACCCTACTGGGGCTATGCTGGACTATCCTGCACCTCATGCCCAGCATAATATACATCTCGTCCTACACACATTACGAGATGCTAGAAGACAACATGACAGAGGCAGAGTTCACATCTTATGAGGTCAGTCATTTGTTTATTCATTAATATATGATCATTTTGCCCATTGTGATATTAATTACAAATCTTGAGCAAGTTTTCAGCTTTTAATTTTATTTGCTGATTTATGGCTTTGTTATGTGGTATCGATCAAATATTCTAACAGTCTATCTGGTCCTGAGATGACTGGTCGGTTTATACATTGAGGATCAATAAATACGTACATTGATAAAAACATACCCTAATTGGCATCCTGAAAGAGATCACATCTGTGTGTCATTTATTTATTAAATCACATCTGTACGTCATTTATTTATTAAACGGCTTCGTTATCAACATAGACCCAATGTGTTTATGATTAAAAAAAAAAAAACTGTTGACTGTTGAAAAACGTGACATTTTTCATCAGGCAGTCTTGGGCTGTGGCCGTTTTTTCTGTATTGACACACAGAATTACATAAAGAAAGAAGCAGAATGGAAAGTCAACCACAGTGAGCTCGATGACGAAACATAATGGACAGAACAATTCTAATAATCTGTAGCTGTTTCTTTTTGTGTTTGTGTTTGACAACGTTTGTGTGTACCTGTTTTTGTCCAGGCCATGGGATTTTCTTTGGAATCGATCTACCTGTTCTACAGTTTTGTCGGTGTGATTATTTTTATTACAATGTCAGCTCTGGCCGGGTCTGCGCTGCGTTCCTCAAAGAGCCAGGTAAAAACCACTTCCACACATATTGCAAACCGTGCTGTGCATGTCCCACCCGCTGAGAGAATAAGTCACAATGTTTGCTAAGCTTAAACAGTTGCAACATGACTAAGGACCGGTATTAGAGTGCTCTTCTTTCCCTTCCCTTCAGGCCATTGTTGTGATGAGCACAACAGCGACTGAAACACCAGTTGAATAACGAGTGCGAGACGAAGTGCGATGAACTGAGACGAGAGAAGAATCCCTGTGGGTGCAACAGGATACATGATTCCTAAATATTATCCGCTTCTCACTGTCAATTTTTTTCTTCTTTTCTTCAATAATGGTTAATTCAACATAGATAAAAACTGTTTAATGCCAACACCAATAGCATTATTTAGCATTTAAATAGTTTGAGCCTCAGAAGAAGGATAACTAAATGATTAAAATGTCTATTTAGTTGATGTCCCTAGAGTGAAGCATAACAGGAGGGAAATACTGTTATAACCATTTTTCCCACACATTTCCTTCAATTGTGAATTTGTTTTCCAGTAAAGAAAAATGTAAGTGACCCCAGATCATTACTGAACCACAGCCGTGAACCACATGTTTTTCCTTTGGCTGTGTTGCACTCAGTAGTGACACTGAGCAGGTTTAAGCTGCAGTTTTGTCGTTCATCTGATATTCATTATTCTGTGATCCATTTCCGACGGTGCTATCCCAAGACTAACTTTCTATTTCTGTTTTTAAGTATTAAGACTCAGGTTGCTAAAGCTACAACTTTCCCCACTGTGTGGGAAATTATCTGCTGCCTACTCTGCAGTCTGTCGCTGGCTGACCTGTCTCAACGCTTTGTTTGCACTACTGCACCACAGGACAAAGGTCTGTGTAAAACCAGTGTCTGAGATACCTTCAGTGGGCTCATATTAATCAATGGCCCACTTAAACTGTGCTCGTCACAGTGAATCGGTACCAGTTTTTGATCTGGCACCACATAGAAAATGTTTATAATATATTCTTATATATATCTTCCATTAAAAAGAAAGTCTTTTGGGTTGAGATGGTGTTTCTCTCTAACAGCATGACCTCATTTGCTTTGTTGACTTTAATTCAAACAAACAATTAAATACATGATTGTGCAGTCGGAACTGACGTTTATAAACTCGTATAATTACTTAATGGGTTTATAAAGCATTTACTTGTTTGTTAACAGTGAAATAAGTTAACTAATGTTTAATTAACTATAAATTTACCATTTACAATGATGGTTATGATAAAGTTTTACCGAACACTTCCCTGTTGCACGACAGCTGGACCGAAATTCAAATATGAACAACTTATTAACTGCAGATTTAAAGTTTGTTACTAAACCCCCTAATTATTTTCCACCGACTTACTAACAAATTTATACTTGTGACTTAGACAATGAGAAACCTTTATTTTTGATCAATACTTACTCGTTCGTAATCATTGATATGACAGCTTATTAGAAATTAAGTTTTTACTAATGGTTTGAATCTAGAGCCTCATTTTTACTAAATGGAAACACGAAGTCATGTGAATTGTTTTCAGTGTTTATCTGTTTTTTTTTATCCAAACAGAGTGGAATATGAAAATCCATATGTATATGAAATGTAATGTGAACAAGTTCCAACCATAAATACAAATCACATCTGGTCTCTGAAATGTTCTCTCTGTTTTGTTTTTTTTTTACAATCTGAAGTGTTAAACACAGAAGAACGTGACCCATTTCCACCTTTCAGTCCCTTACAGAAGAAACTTTGGCATAGACAAGACAGAACATGCACTGAATCTCATGGCTGCCCTTGATATCATGTCGGCTCATGTTTCAGGAGCAACAACATTAAGTACCAACACTGTGACACACGACGTACTGTCCTCACTTACAGGGGCCAGCATGTGAGACGATACGCTAATAAATTTCACTGTTAACAGGGAGAACATGGAGTGCGAATCATGACACGCCACCATACGTTTTTTTTTTTTTTTTTAGGAAAACAAGCTGCAACCTAAAATATAACTGTCTTGGAGTAGAACAGTTGTAGGTTTCCTTTTTAAACAACATTTCACATTCTAAGTACAGAGTAGCAACACAAATTCACACGACAATCAAGCACACATGAAGTTCATTATGTCACAGTGGGTTGAGATTGTGTCGATAAACCAAGATGCTTTTTACGCTGTACTAAACTTCACATTAATACATTTGTATGATTAAAATCTGAAAACTGGAACAATAACAAAACAATGGATCTAAAATTGTCCATCACATCTGATCATATGCACATTCAAAACAATAAATATTGATCAGCCGAGGCATTAAAACCACTGACGGGACGTAGATAACATTGATCATCTCATTACAATGCAGTGTTCCCCAACCATCACAAGCATGGCAATGTGTCCTAACACACCACAAAAAGCATGCATTAAGGAAAGGCTTCAGTAGGGGGGGGGGGCCCAAATCTGTCCACATCTCAATATGGTCGGCCATTCTTGGGATGTATTGGAGCAAGTCCCATCCATGAGGAGCTGCCTGGCAACCCACAGGACCCAAAGTATCTGCAGCCAACGTCCTGGAGCGAGACACAACAGATCCTGTGCTCATACCTCTATGGGACAGAGCAGCCTTGGCAGAACGAGGAGGACCCACATAAAATGAAGAGCTTGGGTTTAAATGTGGCTGACTGACATATCTAGAGGACAAACTCAATTTCTTTATCACTGTTACAAAATAAGCCACTGTAATGAGTCTCTAATTTTCATCGCTTCTAACACACCCTACAGTATTCCATGAACAAAGGGAAAACAATGACATGCATAAATAAAGGAATGGAAAATAAATCGTTTGAATATTGTCATTAATTCACACGTCATGAAAAACAGTTTGACATCTTGTAGTCTGAACAGAGAATAAAAGCCGTACTAATGACACATGAGACGAAAACCTTCGAAACTGTGACTGCAGCCTTTAAATCAGCTGCCAAAGAAAGCTGTCATGAGTAATGTTGTGCCTACTAAACAAGTGCACTGTAGAAGACTAAATGGAATGGAGTCAGAATGTCAGTCTGACCAAAAGTTAGCTACCAACATTGAGAATTCGAGGTGAACTCGAATAATGTATATTATTATATATTTATATACCCCTTCACACGTCAAGCAGATACAGAGAATCTTCAACATGCAGCAACTGATTATGTGCTTTCAACGCGATGATGATCTCTTTCACAGGTGGTCACGTTCAATCGTGAGCATTGCTCTTAATTTATCCACTTACTGCTTACTTTTCTCCTCATTTCAAAAATGTCCGTTCTTCATTGCACTGCAGCAGGATCTCTGATCCTCATCTCAGAACTTTACCTTAAAGAATGCCCTCATCGTCTTACATATATCCGCCTGTCATGGAAGACACTTCTCATAATCCTGAGAGCGAATGATACTGTCACTTTTGTGGCATTTTCTCAACGGGAGAGGTGGCCGGCTTTTGACAGTCGCTGCTAATGACACAGCGCTGGTGAACGCGCATGTGCTCTGAGACACGGTACTGGCGTGAAAAGGTCATAGGGCAGCGAGGGCAGGGGAAGGGCCGCACGCCAAGGTGGCTCCGCACATGTCTATTCAGAGAGCCTCGCTGGCTGAAGGAACGGTCGCACATAGAGCACTGGAAAGGGTGGTGGACAGGAGTTGACAGATGAGCTGATATATTGGCTGGCATGCTGGTTGAAAGGGTAGAAGGCATGCAGGCAGACAAGGTAGATGACACAGGGGCTTGTACAGAGTCTAACTCACTAGGAGTAGAACAGACTGTCAAGGTAGTGGGCTGGTTCTCACTCTCCACAACACCAGCTTTGTGTATGACCTCAGCTCCTGGCCTGCTTTGCTCACTACCGACACATCTTCTTTCTTCAACGTGTGTTTCTCCAGCCCAAGGATTAGTCTTAGCCTCATTGCAACTTTCAGCCCCATTTCTTGCCCTAGCTCTGATTGTTCTCTGTACAACCCCTGCTGCAGATGTTGGTTCATGCTCTCTATTATTATCCCCAAGACCATTTCCAGATGTGTCCCTCTGACCGAATGAAACCCATTTCTCTTGTTGGTCACATCTGTGCCTGTAGGACACTAGCAACTCTGACGGTTTGGTGCTAATGTCCAGCAGAAGAATCTGGTCAGTGGAAGCAAAGTGCTGCCTCAGAGGACTGAGACCTGGACTTGCAGAGGCACAAACCTCCTCCTCATCACTGGACTGGTCTGAATGATCAGGGTGGCTTGACTGTTTGTGATCAGAGTCTCGGTGTGACGAGTATGAGTACTCCTGGGGTAGGCAGTGATAACGAAGAAGTCCATGGTATGACTGCCCAACAAAATTATACGTAGGGTCAGACATGTTTTCCGTAGCTGTGTCTTTGTCGTCATGTTCATGTTGGCTAGAGGCAGGATCTTTTGAGCCGGTCTCAGCTCTTTGCAAGTACCAGTCATTCTTAGGTCCAAAGAGGTCACATTTAGTGTCCTGTCTATCTATTTCAGATGGACACCAGCTTGAGTAGCTGTGTTCCTCTTTCGCTTCTTCCTCAGGACACAAATCTTCACAGTGAGGGTCACTTCCTGTTTCTGGATCTTGCGCAAAGTGAGGAAGTGAGACTACAGCCCTCTGACCTTGCGGGTGAATGGACTGCTCCTCCGCTGCAGTTGCCATCGTGACGTTGTGGCAATCGGAGCAATCCAGTCGCTGATGCTTGAAGGGGAAATCATCAAAACTGAGATCAGATTTATTCTCCGATCCTCCTGAGAAACGGCTGCAATCCTTTTTCGTTGGCATTGATTCGCCCCTGGGATGATTTGTGTGACTCTTATACTGAAATGAATCACAATGAGCAAGGTGATCATTATCATCTGCGATGGGGTCTAATCCATTGCCCACATGTTCATCAGGATCTGTGCTGCTACTGGGGTAATCCTGTTTCAGGATGTCAGATTGATCTGCATTGGATTTGGGACATGAATCTCTTCTTGCACGTTGATCTGAACCATCATTACGCTCCCAACTCTTGTTTCTGTGATCCTGAATCTGTGCCCTATCATGTCTTTTGAGTTTAGTGGCAATACTGTCAACGATTATGTCATTGCCTGTGCTTCCTGATTGTGAGTCAGGGGGCCTGCTGAAGCCGACTGAGAACTCGGACACTGGACGGTAAGGAGGCATCGTAGAAACCTCTGCCATAGAGGCTATGCTGCTGTGACGAATAACGGGCACTGCACTAGAGCATGGACGTGGAGATGAGGGAGACGACATGGAGGAGCACTGTGAGGGAGAATCATACCCATTAACATGGACGGTTGAGAAACAAAGAAGTGGGGAGAGAGGGATCTCGTCTTCCTCTTTTCTCCGAGTTTGCTTTACCTCTGCATGACTTTCCGCTGTTGAACACAGTGTCTTCTCCTCTTTGCCAGCCTCTTCCTCTTGCACCTCAGCAGTGTGGAGTAAACACAAACTCCTCCTGTTTTCAGCTGTCCTCAGTAGCTCCTTCTCTGTGTTCGTCTGCCAACTCTCTGGTTTTACAGTGCCAGCTGAATGAAACTGATCCCTTTGCACATCTTTGTCCACTCTGGACACCCTGTGCACTTCGGCGGTGCATACGATTCTCTGAATCGAATTCTGAGGTGTCAGGCAGCTTACTTTTCTGCAGATACCTGTATTTACACTGCTTTCAGGTGCACTACAGATGGTACTGGCATTGCTTAAAGGGCTTGCATCAGAACATTGAGCCTCTCTCTCCAGTGAATTTTCTCTGCAAGTGTCTGCTAGTGGCAGATACTTGCTAAAAGTCTTCACCATTTTACTGTAAGTATTTTCAATTTCTTCATATGACTGGTCTTCAGCTCCCGTGGATGCGTTTCTATCACGTGCAGGGTTCACCCGAGTTCTCAGGGCCTCGTGCAGTTCATCCATCTGTAGGTGGCGGGCAGCAGTGAGCAGATTGTAATACTGTTGCTGGGTACAAGTGTGCGGCAAGGCACCTGTGTAAATGTAGTCCAAAACAAGACCCAGTACAGAGCCAGACAGATATGACGCCTGCAGTTCCACCAGGGCACCAGCAGAGGACAAGATAGACGCGAACACTGGACTAGAAGCTGCCAGGACACACCTGCAGGAGCAAAGATAGGCAACGCGACAAACATTCAACAAACTATACAAACCAGAATGACACCAAGGATGAAATCAGTGTATAATGCTCACCTGTGTGCAGGGTAAAGCTGACCCGGATTCTGTGTCTGTCTGACCACACAGTCACAGAACTGAGCTTCTTCTCTTTGGAGGCTCAGACGTGCCAACAGCGATGCTGCGTGGCTACGAGCTCTCTTAACACAAGGTGCCACCTGGAGAGTACAGAGCTCAGTCAATAGCAGTCATTGCTGATCAGATGACAAGATTTGACAGAGGCAGAGAGCTTGATGAAGCCCAAAAGCACTCCACTGTAATAGTCTGTCTTTTCCGTGTTAACTTTTATTGGGGTCGAACAGATTTGAGGGTTTTCTGATTGTTCTATAGACTTGACATGCACCATGGGTTGCTGCTCAAAACTAAAACAGGTGTTTAGAGTTTCCAACGCAGTGAATGCTACTACTGATGAAAACCTTGTGTCCATATACCTGCCAGAGCGAGCGTAAATGTCGAACAAATGTGTAAAGCAGGCGTCTTCTCTGTTGCACAAGTTTAAATCATGTAGAGACATTCACTGACAAGGTTTACCAGTTTTCTGTAACCGCTGGTAGCAAACCTGACTTATCAGTAAATATATAGCCCAGATGTCACTGCAGTTGTACAGACTGCTAGATCATCTCCATCAAGAAGGAATAAAAATGATCTTACCTCCATGTTATATTCAGAGCAGAGCAACAAAACTCCTCCTATCCTCTGGTGAGCAGTGAGCAGTGTGAAGCTCCCAGTGTGAAGTGTCCTGCCAGTGTCTTCCTTGCAGTTGAATGGAGAAAGGAAACTACATGGAGGCTATATAGTGCCAGTCTACGCACACGCTCATTCGGAAAACAATCACACGCTTTTCATATTGGGAGCTGGGCGTGACGCGGAAGGACAGGTGCCTATAAGAAGCGCTGGGGTCTAACGTCAGAGTTTCCATGGCCCGTTATGGAGAGGCTCTGAGACCTGCCCCCCGGAGCACCAACGGGAGACCACAGAACTGGAGATAGTAGAGCCAACGTTTCTATTCACATCACGAGAAGTTGGCATGAGGAAAGGCATTTTTTTGAACAAATATGCATGTTTTTTTGGTTGAAAAAAGTTAATTAGTTACTAAGTTGAAAAATGAATTGAGTACTGGACAGTGTATGTCATACATGCTTGAGATAAATTAAGTTGATTCTCTATGAAAGCTTCCCTTTTTGTCTTTTTCCCGCATGAAGGTCAAAGGTCGTGGTCTGTCACAGAGTAGTTCATGGTCACACTGCGGTGAGCGTGAGCTGTGGGGATTGAAAGAGGTACAAATGCCTGAACCCAGAGTTTACACAGCAATACATCTGTCTGTCCGATCATTTCTGTCTGCTCTAACTCTACGAGAGAAGGCTTCTCCAGTGTCAGGACTATGAGACGCCCCCCCCCTCCGGCTGACGCTTTGTTGACAACTCCATACTAAGCCATCTCTCCACCCTTCCACACCATGTGCTTGTCACGCCTCTTAATCTGAACGGCACTCTGATGTTACAGCCACGGTACGAGCTGCCCACCACGCAGTATTTCCCTGGAAACTGTGCAATGGAAACACTACTTCAACACGCACTATCGCATCGTGAGTCTTGTGGCATGGATTTGTTGCAAATGTCACCTAGTTTGGTGGTAAATAAAAACATGCCCATCATATATATAAAGTAAATGCAAAATATGTATATCATTATTGCAAAGCATGTATATAAAAATACATAGATGAGTTAGAAAACACTTCCTTTTTAGGTGTACAAGCGATTCAAAAACACTGACAGAGAACATTAAAATAGGCTTATCTGTTCACTCAAAATGTAAGACTTCAAACTCAGTTGTAATTTTATAATACAGAAAAAGGACATAACATATTGGTCATATAGTGTGGTTTGCCTAATGTTATAGTGTAAGGGTAATACATTTTTAAATTTACAGTGGTGCTTTAAATATTATAGTGTGACACAGAGATATTGTGCCAGAATGCAATTTAATTAAAATATTTAACAAAATAACACAAATATTTGGGGTCCCTGTAGGCTAATGGTAAAGGTGCTATTCCAGTTGCGAACCATTCTGTTTCTTCTCATTTTTTTCCCTGTCATTTGCTACAGACTGTCCAAAAAAAGACAAAAATCAAAGAATAAAAAATGTTTTATTTAAAATTAAAAAATTCAGATGCACCGTCCTATGAAGAATAAAAGTCATGATGATAATAACTCCTGGGTACGAGACCTGGCTTGGTACAAGGTTTGCATGTTCTGCGATGAACTGGCAGCTTATCCAGGGTCTACCCAAATATCGGCTGGTTGTATAATAAGCTGTAACGACACACAAAGGCACACAAAGTACAAGGTGTGTGCTGGAGAGACAGTGGCTTTGAGTATTTCCATTGGTGACATAGCTCACGTACTGTACCGGTTGCTAAGAGAGAGAGGGTCTCCCTTGGCACGCACAGCGCCAACATTTGGAAAATATCACACCCTGGTTCTTTATTTATACTACAGCTAAAGGCAGATGGCCAATTTAATAAAAAAAGGGGGTCAAATCAATACGCATTTAAAACTATTATTTTTGTACTTAATGACTAACATGGTTCCTGAATCAGTTAAAAACTAAAATATTTCAAAGAGCTGCAGTAGCAAAAAATCAGGACCACACAGGAAAAAGTCAGAAAACACAGCCAATGCTAAGAACCTGCCTCGTTATACACTCACACTTAAAAGGTATTTTTTCCGGTGTGTGGGTATTTCCCTTTAGCACCACCGTCAGGCAGGTCTTTATACTCAAAAATGGGCTAATTGCCCAACAAGTGTGTGAACTGACACTTGTGGCGGTTATATATACTGACACTTGAGGTTATACTTACTATTTTTACCGAAGCGACTGCAGCCAAACATCTCTGGCAGACACACACCGAATACCAAAACGACACAGCTTTAAGTGGTTGAGTACTCCCATAGCTAACGTTCCGTCCTACTGTATCTGCAAGCACAAGGTACACATCCTTTTCTGTACAGACACACATGCATAAGAAGGATTCAACACCATGTCTCTGCCAGCAGAAGCACTGCAAGAACACTGCACATAGACAGGTATTTTGCACAATTTGCATCATTTTTAGGGACTGGTGCTCTTCACAGGTGTAACATAGCTCAGTGGCTGATAATGTTGAGAAGTCTCATGGAATCATGACTGTCTTCATCGTTAACCACGACTGCTGATGAAAATGTGACTCGTGCAGAAACCACGTGCACAGATGTGGTAAATTAATCCAAGGTTCGTTCACATATGTCATTAAATTCTAATGATATAGCCACAGATAATGATTTGCTAACAGAGCCATGACTTCCTCACTCTCTGACATAGCACATGTTTTTCTCATATTTCCCTGGAAGTCAGAGCAACTAGAAAAGAGAAGGGTAGCTCTTCACTCGCATAGACATGGATTTTCAGACTTATTCTAATTCAAACTAAGATCTTTTCTTAAACCTAACAAAGCCATTTTTTGTGCCTAAACCAAACCAAACTGTGACCGTGTGGGTGTAACATGTAGCAGGCGTGTCCTGCAGTACTGGGCCCGTGCAGATAGACAAACTTTTGCTTTTATTTCAACATTGTTGGAACATTTTGGGGATGACGTAAGTAAACAACTCAACAGAACAATTTGATTTGGAAATGTTACATGCTTTGCCTTTAGGCACCCAACTTTTTTGGCAAAAGTTGACAGAATAGTTAAAGAACTAAGGGACAAACTGAAATTTTGGGCGAATGATGGCATTAGTTGAGGAAAAGTCAGGGGATACTCAGAGTCATTAAAGCACTGGGTATCATGCATTTACATATTTTTAAAAATGTGCCAATTCCAGGCTGTGACTGCCTGAGAGACAGTCTAACATCTAACCTATCCCGCCATCCTTGGAAACGCCCTGCACGTCGTCTTTCTGACTCCAAGCCATCAGTAAATGATTATGACGTAGTGACAAAATTGACTTCATGTGGAACCGCAGGTGTCCTCCAAGAATATCTGTATGTTAAAAATGTACATATGGCACCTCAAATAAAAACCATCAAGTAGCACGATGAAACATCGGCCCAGATACGCCAGCTGAGAACATACCAACCCTGTTTCTGCAACACATACAGTACGAGGTTCCAGCTGTTTATTTCTTGTCCCAGTTCCATTTTCACACATGTAACATCATCTTCACCATGCAAGCTCACACATCCAGAACATTGTAGTCATGATATTTGGTATCATGCTATTCTTAGCTCCCTGGCATGGCACGGTACACACTCATCACTGCATTAACACCCCAGTGGAAAAGACACACACAGTAGCTCGGACAGTGGGTCAGCTTAAGGACTCGGCTGCCGGCAGAAGTACCAGACAGCAGAGTGAATCAATTTAGGCTGGGGAGCATTCAAGAGCAACAGAGCATCTTGCTGGGGTTGTGGTGCACATCATATATTTAAGATGTCCTTGGTTCAGTTTCAGCTGGGGTCCCTTGTTCCTAATCATGCCTGTTTTTCGCTACTATTTCCTCTTGGTACATATTATCTATTTATAAAAGTTCAAAGAATAATAAATAATTAAAGTCGCAAGCATCGGGCCCTCGCCACCCAGGTACATAGCGCTGTCGGAGGGCGAGCACGCAGATGTCTGCATGTTAGGGGGCGCTACTGAGCTGTTGCGCTGCACCTGAGGGCGGGTGTGGTATCAAATTAAAGTACTCATGAGTTTGAACCTACGTGCCAAATTTGGTGAGTCTGTGAACATCCTAAAGTCCTCTAAACATTGTCGGAAAAAATAAAATCGGCGCACGCCATTCAAGATGGCCGACTTCCTGTTGGGGCAAAAAAATCCTCAAAATTAATTCCCAGCTGTATCGATGAGACCTATGAGTCCTGCAAATTTCATGAAGATCAAAGAAGGTTTTTGGTCACATGACCCGGTGTTAGGGGGCGCTATGGAGTCCCCTGGCCACAACCACACCATGTGTGATCCAACAATCATGTTGAATCATACATTATTTCACCCGATGTGACGTGTGTGCAGCATGAAGGCCTGACCCTTGAAAACAAACATCAAATAAGAGACAGCTCAGTGTATTTAAAGTATGACGTTGTGTACTCATTGTGCAGTGATAGATCACAAAGGCACTTCCCCAGATACCGAGTACCGATATTTCTACCACAAAACTATTAGGTTACAGATGCACTGAATTGGAAGACAGGATTTATTTCCACCTCTGCTTGTTACAACAAATTATAATAAATCAAATAAAAATATATAAATCATAGTTTCCTGTCAACAAAAAGCCTCCACATTGGCACTGTCTTCACATTTGACAAAATGAAACTTGACAAAATATCAATGAAATTTGACAAATTAAACAATGAAACTTATTACACAGTTAACAGTCGACTTAATATCTCAATTAAACTATTGCACAGTCTCCACATTTGAATCAGTGTGATTTATATTGACGTAGCCTTGTAGTTGTATCAATGTCTGCATGTAATCAAGAACTGACTTTCAAAATCAAATAAAGAAAGAACATTTCAAAAACATTCCGACAATATTTATTGTCACTTAACATCTAATTATACAGATATATAATACTGTAGAATACACTGAGTCTCTATACTGTACATTTTGTAATTTTTGTAATTATTACTGCATGCCTGGATTTATAGTAATTCTTTTGTTATTGTTGTTTTAACTTATTTTTTACAATATAGATATGCCTATAGGAAAAAAATATGTACAAAAAATAAAGGGTAGTGAAGAAAACTGCTTCATTTCTGATACATTCTTTTCTGAAAGGTGTGAAAAAAGGAACCCAAAATCTAAGATTAAAGTTCCAAATTTGTGTACCACTTCCTGTTGTTAGTCTTAAGACTGATAATGTATGATGTCAGAGTGACAGTTGTTGTTGTGACAGTTGCCAGGGTTACAGTCAATGGGCAGGTTTCGACCAATGCTTGATAGCAAAAAATGTAAAAGTGACACGTGTCCAGGAGATTCTTTATTTCAAAATCACATTCTGAAACCAGAGACAAAAATAAGAATTGTCCCACTTTTGCCGCTGTGGTCACTCTGCTTTGGTATAACTCTACTGTAAATGTTTGTGAATGAAGACTGAATGTGAAGCAGCTGGACTGTTATATGTGCAAATAGCAGAAAGCGGAGAGGTGAGGCTTCTCCTGCGGTGCCTTTCAACAGCCTCTCTCCTATCTTTTAATATTCTGTATGTGCTCTATTCTTAGATCTTTCAGCACAGAGTTGGAGTACCGGCAACAGTGCTGCCAGTAGTAGACCAACCTTTACAAAACAAAGGTAGGCCTAACTTGTTCTGTCAGTGTCAAATGCATTCAGGAAAAAAACCCTTTGGAACAATTAAAGTCCATCTACAACAGAACCTGTCAGACCGAGTCAGAGAACAGATCTCTGGACCAATCACAAGCCTCGTTCTCGTCATCGAGGGGGTAACAATTTGATGCATCCAGACTCCTCGTTGTGACAGCCTCGCTGTCACTATTTCCTGCTTGCACCAGATCTCTCTGTGATGATCTGAAACTTTGATCCGACAGAGTTCTTTTACATTCAACTCCAACTCCCTGCTGCCCTTCCCAAGTGGAACCCAAAGTACTGTCATCAGTCAGCCTTCTTCTGAGCTTCACGCTGTGTTGTGTTGTAACAGCAGGAGTGGGAGGAACAATAATCTCTTCACTGTTGTCAGACTCACACACAGTCACATCACAAGCACTTGAGTCACATTTGTGGTTGATCCCTCCTGTTGAAGCCGTCTTTGAAGCCCCTCTCTGGACCCGTGGGTGCTGCTGAGCCGGCAGATGGATTTTATGCTTGTCTGGTTTCCAGAAGCTCCTTTTTGGTGTAAATCTGTGGCTGCTGGATGTCGTCCTCCACATCTGATTTTCTTTTGTAGACTCTCTGTCACGCTGGCTTAGCTGGTTACCACCGACACAGTTAAACCTACTAAGAGGAGTGGTGTTTTCGGCTGCTCTGTTAAAAGTACAAGAATCTTGACCTAAAGTCGAGGTTCTGTGCGAGCAGGCCGGTGATCTTGATGCGACAGCTACTTTTACAATCGGGGTGGACTGAGAGGGAGGGACGAAGTCAAGATCTTGTGTGCCTAGTGGAATTATACTGCCTCTGTTAATGCATTTATTATGTTTCGGTCTCCGTTTGTCTGGTGTTGAACGCACGGGACAAACTTCTGTGGTCGGCCTGACAGTCTCTTCTTGTGCAGCGAGTGTGTTTGAGTTCATATCGGTCATGAGCGAGCTACTGAAGAGATCTGCCGAACAATCGTAGGCATCCACTTCAAGCTGCTCTTCGTTTTCAAAAGACGGCAAACTAGCTTTCTCATCCTCCTGATTACACTCAAGGAGACAAATGTTTATGGCTGTACTCTTGTTTGGACAGCCAACAGGGTTCTGACACACCTGCTCAGATAAATCATGTCTGCCACCTCCATTTGGTGCAGGCGAATTAGTGATATCCAGCAACATCTGTAAGTTGCTATCTGTTATCTCTGAGTTAGTTTGACAAACAGGAGTTGAGGTAACTGATAAGTTCTTGTCTTGTGATCTGATTTCCAGGTTGTTCCTTGCCGTTTCTTTCTGATAGTGCACATTTAGATGTGGCTTTGTTTCACAAACAATGTCTACATCTTTGTTTTCCTCACACAAAAACTCAGTAAGACTTTCAGAGAAAGGCAAATCCTCCCAATCCAAAGAGCTTGGCAAAAAGGTTTTGTTGACTTGTCTGGTCGAAAAACATTTCCCCTTGGAGCTGTTGTGGTCAGGTGGGGAGGGACTGAACCATCTGTTCAGGGTGGGGGTCTTTCCAACAGCCTCCTCAATGGACGGGTGTGGGTATTTGGTAAATGATGGATGACCGTAAGAACTGCACTCCAAAGACAGAACAGGCGAAGGCACCGTCTCCTCTTCAACTTTATGGTCCTCCAGGCAGACGGTCTGTGCACGATGTGGTGTTTTAAAGTTGTCTGTCTGTCGGCTGTTCTCACCGCCGCTGTCCTGGGAACCGCATCCTTCCTCCTGCTCAGCTGATGAAGTCACGAGTCCAAGCGATTGCTGCCATGGAGGTGTTGGAGCGAGGGTGCTGTCTTGTGATCTAGGATAAAGTCAAACGCAACTGTAAAGACATATCACAAAAGTGAACAATTTGTGCAGTGACACCACCCGACACATCTTATTGTCATTACCTTAGCAGTGACTGGGCAAAAAGACCTGACGCACAAAGCGTGACATCATTGAAGCTTCCGGCTTGAGACTGATGAGGAAGCAACAGCAGGGTTGTTGCTGGGGGTCCGGAGGTTTTACTGGGATCAGTGGATGCAGCTTTCTGAAGAAGGATCTGATAGTAACTGACCACTGTGCAACCTCCCAGGCCTGAAGCTTTGGG
Organism: Spondyliosoma cantharus; assembly: GCA_900302685.1. Taxonomy (NCBI): domain Eukaryota; kingdom Metazoa; phylum Chordata; class Actinopteri; order Spariformes; family Sparidae; genus Spondyliosoma; species Spondyliosoma cantharus. The sequence goes on from OMLP01015781.1 coordinate 41,922, forward strand.
GAGAATCATCTGACTGGCGATAAAGTGTGGCATGTCTTTGCTGATGGAGCCATTCCCAGGTTCTCTTAGCCAAGGCACACTTTCTGTTTCGGGCAGCTGGAGGACACAAACAAGAGCAGGGATGGTTGAGAATAAGCTGCTGATGTAAACAAGACATTTTGGAAATGTTGTTTAAATAGCCTGACCAGAACTGGATTTTTGAGGCCAATAAAATTAAATCAAATGGAAAGCCAATCAAATAGAACATTTTCTAAACCAGGCTAGTAGCACGACTATGAGTCAACCAGACTGAAATATCTCAACAACATACAACTACTTTTGTACAGACATTCATGGATCCCAAAGGATGAATATTACTGACTTTGTTATTCCAGATCTTACTCATCTTGTGAAATATCTGGATTGGCAGAGGATGTTGTACAGAAACAGAGGACACTGTAAATTCACTACTGCATCTGGAAAGTCATGGAATCGTACAGTTACCACTGCTCATGTTGGTGGGAGTGCACATCTGGCAGGATTGCGTGCTTGTTTTCTTCTAACTTGTATGAAAATAATAACACAAATTCAAATTAGCAGTACTAATATTAAATCAACCACGAAAGATGGAGTAAAGCTGCCTAAGGTCCACTGAGTTCAACACAGTTATCACAGCAGCAACCAAAGCAGGGAACCAAATGTGGTTCAAAGCTTAAAAAAAAAAAAAAAATAGGTTAGTTTTACTCATTA
>OMLP01015782.1:0-22167 GCA_900302685.1 Spondyliosoma cantharus
TCCCACCCTGGCCACAAACTCTTTGAACCACTCCCCTCTGGCAGGAGGCTACGGTCCATCAGGACCAAAACCTCTCATCACAAAAACAGTTTCTTCCCGTCTGCAGCTGGCCTCATTAACAAGGCCCGGATCCCCCACTGACACCAGCCCTTTTCACACAGCGTCTCCGGATTAACTCCGGAGCGGCGGTTCACCAATTCTACGCCGATGGTGATTCACACAGAGCCGAGCAGCCAGACGAGCCGGAGTGTCAGTTCACACAGAAAGCCGGAGCTGCGGCTCCTAAAGAGGCGTGACGGTACTCGTCATGATGATGACGTCGGTGTTTCCCAGGTGTCTCCCCTATCAATCTAAACCCGCGGACCGTTACGTCATCATATGGATGCTGTTATAATGTGTAGTGATTGAGATCCTGACCCACCAAACATCCTGGAAAGTGACGAAGTTACGTTTTTCGCTATAAATGACATAATTACATAATCACCATCAGTAAACAGGACGCTGTCTGACTCACTCCCGGGGACGGAGTCTGTTTTCTGGAGGAAAGTTCCCTGAAGTCTCGGTCGTAGGGCTGACGGTCACGGTTTTCCAAGCTTGCTGCAACGCTGTGTACGGAAGCCTGTGGGGGCGCGCAGAGAGACAGGGAACGCTAATAAAAAATCGATTTTTGAAGTTTATGAATCGATTCAGAATTGTGGATGATTAGAATCGCGATTCTTATGTGAATCGATTTTCCCCCACCCCTATCATAAATGTATGCAATAATGGCTTACCTCACATAATTTCTAAAATGACTATGTCATTGCTCAGACAGACATGACCTTATCTTTGGATTTCTTCTTTTTTCCTATTTCTCCTCATATTCCTCATAGTCTTATATATGACACATGAATCAGGGTTTTCTTTAGACACATCTGTTTATTGTTCTCTTCTCCTCTCCTTGTATTACTCGCCAAGTGGACCAGTCAGTGTATCTGGCAATACTCAGGATACTTAAAATCAAGTTCAGTGAAGGTCTAACCTTCAGATATACATAGATTGTAGGAGATGGTATCACTACTTGTTTGGTATCTCTCTCTTGATTACAAATATGACCACTTAAAATGTCAGACTGTCAGTATGTTCCCAATTTATCACCAAAACCTAGCTAAACTACTGCACTCTAGTAGGAGTCTAGTTCTTTATCAATTCCCATATTCATTTAGGACAGACTATCATAAAGTTAGTCAAATACGGATATGGATAAAGATTCAAATGTCGCTGCATTCACTTTCTTCCTAAGCACAAAAATAAGAGCTGTTAAAGACATTGTACCATGTATAATTTTCTGTATCGGTCATATTTTTAGTCTGTGCTTTTTCTCCATGATTGGAAATTCCAGTGACCGGGTCAGCCAGCTAACTGGTTTGGCACTCATAATATGTGCTATGGTGTCATCAAGCCGGCTTCCCACCAGTATGTAATCACCCACATCACTGGGCCCTTATCTCGAAACTGATGTTTGTCTTTTAAATGGAAAAATATCTGCCGGTTGTCAGTAAATTACGGTTGCTACTGTGCTCATTGTGGTTCCTCAGTTTAGTGACGATCGACAGTCGCATTAGCTCATATTACTTGAGTGGACCAAATAACATCCTGCAATAAAATGGAGAGTACACCTCAGAAATAATTAATGACTTCAATAACGTCTCTGACAATAAAAACATGAGTCAATACTCGTAAAAGCGTTTTCGTAAATGCAATATTGTTTTGGAGAGAGATTGCGGGGAAAAAAGAGAAAAGGACTTCTCCAACCTTTTCATTAGACTTTACTTCCAGAAGAATAAGTTGAGAAATAGGACTAAACATCTGAATGGTTTGTTTATCACTAACTTTGAGACAGCTGAGAAAAAACGGAAAGAAATAAAAAGTACTTGTGTTGCAAGACATCTTTGCTTCTGCCAAGGATTGTTCGTTCCTTCCACATACGACCACTGCTGCTGTCTAAAATCACACAGTCACACATGTTTCTCTAAAGATCAAAAGATAAATGTTCTTATTTTGATTTGACTGCTGAAGGTTATGCGCCCCCACCCTGTTAGTTTCTCTTGATTGAGAGTTTTAGCTCTGTTTAACAACCCAGTCCTGTTTATAGAAGTGATTCTTCAACCTGTAAACATTTCAGAATGGAGAGGGGAGAAAAGCATAGTTCAGATGAAGAGAGAGAGAGAGAGAGAGAGAGAGAGGCAGAAAGACAGTGAGAGGGGGGAAGGGGGGTTTAAAAAGTTGGAGGAGGAGCTTCTTGTAATCAACTCATGACTTCAACAGGAGGGAAGAAGAAATATTTACGGTTTATGCTGGATCCAAACTTCAACATTATAAACGAGACCTCTTGCAGCTTTTGTCTCATATTTTGGCATACATTTTGGGTGATGGTGTTTGTGTTCTTCTTGGTGAGTGTATGTGAGTGTGGTGGCAGTCTCTCCCTCTCATTGTGTGTTTGCTGCTGGAGGTGGGAGGGCTCAGCTGATGTCACTGAGTGCAGCAGGCAGAGCCTGAAAGAGGCCCTTTGTTGGCAGCTGGAGCACGAGTAGTCCCTCTGCCTCAGATACACACTCACACAGGGGACAGGAGAGAGGAATGGCACCGCTCAGACTGCCCTACTGCCCACTCAACTGACACATCTACGGATCTACAAAGCCTTTAGACCAAACCTGTGCTTTTTGGATAGTTTTTTGTATCTATCAGAAGTGGAGCAAACCAACAGCAAAAGAGGGGGAAAAAAACATGGAGCCGCTCAGAAGAGAAAGTTGATAGACTTTGCCGGACACCAGGCTCTGCTTTTTCTGTTTCAGAAAGTACAGAGGAGAAAGAGGATTTTCGCAACTGAAAGCAAAGAGAAGAAGACACCAGTTTTTTTAAGGACACATATCGGCTTGGTGCAGTTTTTCAGTTTTTGTCTTGTGTTTGAATTTTTCTCCTGTTGGACACATGTAGAGGGGAAACGCTCAAAGGACGTCTCATTTGAACCAGCGACAACATTTTCCAGCGGGAAGGGAAGGAAAGCAAATGAAAATGTTGGAGATATGCCTGAAATTGGTGGGGTGTAAATCTAAGAAAGGCCTTTCGTCCTCCTCCAGCTGTTACTTGGAAGGTAAGATGATTTTGTGATGGCTGAAGTGTCGTCTTTCATCTTGGGCCATGATTTTTAAAGTTTACTTTGGATAAATATAAACTATAATTAAAGGCAGAGATGTCAGAAAGAAAAGAAATCAGGGGCTTTGGAGACATGAGAAGTAGTATAAAAGATGATGTATCACCGTGTAAAGGCTCAGCAATGATTTCTGCGCTGTGGAAACAGAAGAATGGGGAGGGGAGAGTAAAGAGTAAGCGCAGGGGAGGGTGAGGGAGGCCAGACACACTGGCTAGCTGAGGAGGAAAGAAGTGGAAAAAGAGACGGCGAAGAGAATACAAGGAAATCTGACTCCTGGTCGTGTCCCACTTAACTCTTGTTTATGAGGAGAGGGGATCTAATCTCAGTCTGAGCTCTCCCTTTAAGTTCTCTGCTATGTTTCAGTACTTGGATGTTATTCATTGCTTCCATAATGAAATTAGAAGATAATTTAAGTCTGTATAATTCACATAGTCTTTGCACTATGCACGCTAGCGATAACTCCCTTTCAAACACTTCTTATTGAACCATTCAGGTCACAGTTAAAGTGGGTAATTGATTAGAAAAGGATGTAAGAAATCCAGGGCACATCAAGCTTCTACATGATCAACAAAGTAACTGATTGGAAATTGAAGACTCAAGGAAAACGAATGAGTGCCAAAGATTGCGTAACCAAATGATTTAATAGCGTTAATAGTCCTGGTACGCTCCCCACTGAAGTGGATGACAGTGATGAAGAGTCTCTCATTTCCAGACCATATGGTACAAGGCACATCAGACCTCATGCTGAGATGTTCCACCTCGAATTAAACTTCCATTAGAGATGGAAGCCTTATTTATGTGTTGTTCCAATAGGAAGCTATTTGACATTATTAAAATGTAGCAGAGGAAAATGCAGTTTGAATATTTTATAACGCCTTGTAGTTACTCTCCTCCATTGGGCTCTGGTCGTGAACATCCTCTCATTAACATAATGTCTACCACAGTGGGTAGAGCCATATCAAATATATGAGCTGAATCCATTCCCCTTTGTTCTCCTCCACCTCCCACTCAGGTGATGACAGGGGATTCAAGATAAATATGTTGGCCCTCAGAAGTATGTGGTTTGGGACCAGCGCCTACACTACATGGTTTTGGACCTTGACTACTGCTGGTTTCTCTTGGTTGCATTTTCCTATAGTCCAAGGTGTAAATCAGTTGTAAGATGATTGGAATTGCAAACTAGCAGTGTTGTCTTCAACTTGATCACCAGGACCAAGTGGAACCAGACATGTTTTTTTTTTTTATAAGCAGTCTGGTTTTTGAAAAATTTCTGTCTTGCGTCAGTGTGTGACTTTGGATGAATTCCTATTGCTCATAGCAGTGCAGTCATCGCTATGAATTCAAGGTTCCACACATATTTAATCATTTTGAGTGTCGTCTCAGTGATGTAGCCAGAACATGCTGCAGTTTCTCCCACTGGATGACTCTGGAGAACTACAGTATGATAATAGGCCTTCATTTTTTCCTGTTTTCTTTCTCAGTCACCTCCTGAGTTTCCTTTTTCTTGTCTTTCCTTTTCTTCCCTCTTTGAGCATGTGTTGTCATCGTCCATGTGTCAGTGTGCCGTCACCCTCTCACAAAGAGCTGTGGTATTTGGGGCCGTAAAGTGGACATGTGTGGCATGGGCTGCTAAAAAGCGCTGCCCACACACTTTATGTCCAGGCCAAACTCTGGACACATGGTATGTCCTGCTTGCGCTGAGGTCTGGATCTTGCTTAGCGGTGGTCTTTTCTATCTTGCTTGAACTCTTGACTCGCTTGAAGCCCAATGGATAAACTGAAATGGAATTCTTTATTCTACTAGTGCTGCTATTTTTTTTTGCCAATTATTCAAGAACCCTAAATTGTGGACTTTATCCTCAGCACTCCTACTATATAATCCAGCACAATATCATAGCAAATACCATGTTAAAACTGTGTCAAAGAGGTGTTGATTGGTTTTGTTCTGGATTGATTTATGCCTGAAAGTGTAGTGTACCTTTTTATAATTAAAAGAAATACTAATACACTGGCAGTATGTTAAGTACGTCAACACATAGATGTTACCATATCATGCCAAGAAATCTTAACTGTGACTTCAAGACTGAATATGACCAAATCGCACATGAGTATTTTCTGCCAGTGTTGTTGTCGTTTTAGCTAACATTCCTGTGTGTTCTGCAGTTGGCAATCCCCTCCCTCCTCTCTACATCACCACACTTCCATGACTCCTATCTGTTGTTCGAGGCAGCTCTTTCTTTTCTTCCAGCATTTTTGATTACTTGGCCTTTTGGTATGCTAGTGTAAGCTGCTGAGCTAACTGCGCTGGGTGATGGACTCTGAGGTGAGACTGCAAATTTATGGCATTGCCCGATTAGCAACTGCTTAGAGAAACAATGACATGCATGCTCAAAGTCCTCAATGCCTGTATGTTAAAGCACTGTGTGCATGCCGCTACATTAGACCAATTAACCTGTAGTATACTCATCAGTATTGACGCATGTTGCCTCCGCTGCCACGACAGTTCAAAATAAAACCCTGAAGATGCTGTAACAGCTGTTCGATATTTGATATTGTGAAAACATTGCGTATCATGATATTTGATAATATCTAATATTGGCACAAGCATAACATGTATCCTTTATCCTTGCTGGCTGAGGGGAAGCACGTCTCATTGTCACTTCAGAACGCAACCGCTCTCCTTTTAGGCTTGGAACCCACCTGAATATGAGAATATGACTGGCTGTATGCTCTCCAGATGAAATTAAATCTGGCATGTTCTCAAACAAAATAGCAGGTTTGTGACCTAAAAGAAGCACCACATTTGGCTTTGATTGTCTCCGTGTGCTCAGGCTGGCCAGCCTAACTTGGCACCGGAGGCTGTGTGAAAGTCTTTCCCTGGCCTCTCAAACCAACTGATGCCTGCAAACTTGACAACAACGTAATGTGACTTGCTGCGGGACGCATATGTTCTGTTTACATCTTAAGGGCTGTAGTAGTTCTAATCTTGTATGCTACTTATATGTTGTTTACTTCATCCTTTCTCCAACCCTGACTCCAAGGTTCCATCATCTGTTGTGAACATGGTCACACAAACACTTGGGGTTGAACGGCAACACCTGGAAGCAGGCTCTTTTTCCAGACCTCATATTCCTATTCCTGTTATCATGAGTGGTAAAATGAGGAACTAAGCTTATCAAGACTGATATCAAATTCTTGTCACCTACGGTCTTTCCTCAGTCATTTCGCAAAAACCTTTTAATAGGAAGATTAATTGTTAATAATACTTTTAACATCAGGTCTTTGACAAGCAAATTTAAATGAATGGTTTAAGTATCAAGCATAATTTGGATGTCATGTGATTGTTTTGAAACTTGGCTAGACTGAGACAACAGTGCAGGAATGAGTCAATCCCTTCAAACTTCAGTTTTATGACCGAGGCTGGAGTGAATAAGAAAGGAGGTGGAGTTGCCATTTTGTTTTAATATTTCTATCCAGTGCAAACAGATGTCTTACTGACATCTTTCTCTTCTTCTATTGGTCTATAAAGCTCTGAATGGTCGTGGGCCAAAATTAATTTCTGATCTGCTGCTGTCTTATATTAAGCACTTTGAATGACCTTGTTGTTGAGAGGTGCTCTATTAAACTTGCAGCTCTTTATTTCAGTCTTTATCATCAGAGATGTGAGTTCCATCAAAGTATCCTCTTTTCTACTTCCGCAATCAGCCAAATCCAGCTGTGTCTTGATCACTTGTTGCGCATTGTCCTTTACCCTAAGTCAAGGTAATAATGCTTATATTGTGAATAAATCCCAGTTGTGTTTCAGTTTGCATGTTCGGAATGATTTGGGCTGTTTTTGCACTCTGTTGTCCCTCCGATCAGACAGCCTTTAGCGCTCCTTCTAAAATCATAATGTCTGTAAAAGATGCATTGGATGATCTCACTCCTTATTCTTTTGCAAAGACACACTGCAGATCAGTGGAATTTTTCTCAAATAACATCCTATTATGCAATAAATGTGGTGAGCATGTCGTAATCCGCTACATTATGCAGCTGGGGGACTTGGTTTCACGCCAGCACTTTCCGGCATATGATGAAAAGCTTGTATCTCCAAAATATTACATTTTCGACAGCCATGACAATGACATGTGTCTTAGACATAATCAGGTGACTAGTTGTTTGACAGTTTAACGAGCCTAAAACATTTGAGAAACATAAGGATATTAAAACCTTAAAATATATGGTTTTGAAATGTCAGGGATGATACAATGGAGTTCTGTTCGTTCTTGTCTGTGTGTGATTGGGAAATGTTGGCCACAATTTTCCTGCCTGCGGTAGTTATGACATGATAATATAATGCATTGATTTAAAACTGTTATCAACGGATGGTTTTATAATTTTTTCCAAATGTGACCAACATTTCAGACATGTTGCCAAAAGTCTGTATCTTTATGTTACCGAGCTATGTTAATAATAATATTTTTAATATATTCAGTATTAAAATGAGTGTTAAACAGCTCTGTATTCCAACTGTAATCACTGCTACAGAGTGTTTGGTCAGTAGCCCATGTCTGTCCTCCCCATAGTATTGCTGTAAAAAAGAAAATACCTTTTCTGTTATCCTTGCCCCGTTTATCCAATCATGACAGAGAACTCCATTAAGAGGCGGCCCTGTCTGCATGGGGAACATGCAGAGAGCAGAATCCTCCTGCTGACATGCCTGGCAATTACTGCTCCACGTTCATGTGGTGAAGGTAGACAGGAGGGAGGGGATTTCTAACTGCAAAATGGACAGGAAGTTAGCTTCAACAATGACATGCCTTAAAGCAGCTTTAAAATCTTTGTTGACCAACTGATTTTATTATTTATTATGAATGAGAATACTGTAGATTTGTATTTGAACGCATTCTCAGTTGGTGAGTCAAATCATCTCTGTCTCCACTGTTATCGGAGACTCTCTAGAAATTGTATTCGTGCACACCTAAAATCTAGGTCAGACAGCACAACAAAAACACAGTCAGAGATGCACCAATACAATTCCTTCCCAATATCGATAGCTAACTTTTGTGTATCTGGCAAGACTGAGTACCAATCTGATACCAGTACTGATCTCTATTTTAACAGCTGTATAAACTACTAACCCTGTTAGGATGTTATGTTATGGACGGGCTTTGAGTTTCACAAGTCGATATGTCTACGAACCGTCTGATACTAGTAACAGAACAATACGACCCAGAATCATCACAGTCAGTCAATGTTTCTTATTGCCAATAAATGTGATGATCAAAACTATTGCCTCACTTTTATGTAATTTACTCTTGAGGAGAATAGTATATATCATAATTACTGTGTCCTCCAGAGCTCCACTCAGTCTTCAAATGGCTTCTAATGACCAATCTAATATTTGTCTTTCTAGCTGTGTTCAAACAGCTGCTAAATTGGCACCTGGCCTAATTTCCTTACACTAAACAACAGCAGTTATTTTGACTAAATGCAAAACAATGGAAGTAATGTAGCAGCCAGAAACTGTTTTACTATTAAGAGTTTAAATATGCATTGCTGTGCTTGGCCACTTAGTCCGTCACATATTGAGAGCTAGCCACTATTTTTCCAGTCCTACTGTGATTGTGGAGAATTGGAAGATAAAGCTCAAAATCAGTTCCTAGGGGTTTAGTTGGTTTCCTAATGGTTCTCTGCGCTATGTGCTATTGCTATGTTCTTATAATTTCTCCTCAGATGTTACTACTGTTTGTACATTTTCTCATTGAAAGGTAAAAACCTAGTGCAGCTTAAGCCTGTTGTCTCAGCTGGCAAGATGTAGGAGTTCGTGAGCTGGGGGGGATGAAAATTAAGATGCCTCTTGAACATGTGTGACAACAGCTGAGCGAGCCACACTATCATCTCATGTTTGGGCCAAACTGCAGTTAAAGGTTTTCTCCTCACTTCACCTCACTTTTCTCTCACGAACACAGTTTTCTTCTATTTACCACATTCTTTCCATTTTCCACATTTTGTAATTGAGCTATCAGGTTTACTGCTCTGCAATTGCTATAATTCAAACAGTGTCTGTAATTAACATAGCTGTAAGTTAAAAGCAGTTTGAAGGTGCTACCTGTGAGTGCAAGCACATCCATTTTAGAGTTAAAGAGAAGATTCATGCTGGGACACATTCTCACGGTCTGATGTGTGGTAGTCGTCTAGGAGGTATTCAAGAAAATGAAAACTAAGCAGGGATAATCCAGGAAATGAAAAGTTATGAAGACAGCAGGTACACAGCAGGTCACGTGATCAGTTTTATTGCTCTAATCCCACATCAGGCTCACGGCAGATAAAGCAAGACCCAGTTGAAGGGCATTTTGAAAAATTGACACGTGGAAGAGGAAAGAGTTGACATTGTTGCTGAATCATCCTACATGTGTCAAGCTGTAAGGGAAAACGGCTTCACTGCATTCCAAACACACGCCTACAGATCTCCCCTCAGAGAAGCATTGTTTGATGTTTTCCCTCACATCTTATTTAACTTCATGAGTTCTGATAAGCTGATCCTCTGTTTTCTTGTTTCAGAAGCTCTGCAGAGACCAGACTTCGAGAGTCAGGGTTTGACAGAAGCGGCCCGCTGGAACTCCAAAGAGAACCTGTTGGCAGGACCCAGCGAGAATGACCCCAACCTTTTTGTCGCGCTCTATGACTTTGTGGCCAGTGGCGACAACACACTCAGCATTACCAAAGGTGAGAAAAATAGTGGGATTTATTAAATCAATTTGACATCAATCCCAATTATTTTTTGCATTTTGACAAATGTCACCCTCAGTTTATGTTGGAGGTGATGTTCCTCGGCTGTATGGAAAATAAGGAACTTAATTTTTCCAGGTCTGGACAAGTATGGAAAAAAGAAAAGAGCATATGGAAAAATATTTGTGTTTCCTCAATATGTTAAGGGAAAATAACACGAGTATGGGTAGCACCCATTATTTGACTTCCTCTTTGGGCAGAGGTGTTTGACAATGGAATGTCATCCCACACTCTGCTTAGGAGAGTGAACAGCTGAACTAAACAGCCACAACAATGGGTGGATTTTAAAACTTATTTATTTACGTCATAAACATTGAGCTATTTGTACTCAGATATGGGATGAAAATTCTAGCAAGAAGTCTGGAAAACTACAGAATATTAAAATGGAAAATGTGTAGGAGCCCTGTGCACTTCCAGAGAAAGTTTTATGCTCTGTAAGGTTATGATTATTTTGGGGAATCTGCTTATTTGCTTTCCCGTCTCCTTCCTTTTCTGTCTTCATCCCCGTCTGACTCTCACTTCCTGACGATGGTCTTGCACATGGGTTGTTTTCTTCCTCTGAAGCGACTGTAAAACAATTCCACAGATGGATCACACGGACAAACAGAGGAAGGAAGGGGGGGAACATATGCACCGGAATAAACACGAAAATGTCCTGTACAGCATAACTTTGCAGTTCGTTATGGTATGAGCCATAGCACAAAAAAGGTTCCTCTTAGTTTCGGTCTATGTTGCGATATGATATAATTATTCAAATCTGAAGTTTGGCCAACAAAATTGGGCCACTTTTATGATTTCAGTGTGTAATTTGAAGTCTAAACTAAAGGAGAGGATTTTTTTTTTTCTCAGTCTGGGTCACAAATGACTTAGGGAAAGAAAAGCTGCCTTCTCATCTGAGGAAACATGACATTAGATACAGTAAATTCCTGCATGTCTGACTTAAAAGAGGCCGAGTTCAGTCGGCCTCCAGTGTCCATGCCGTGGTTGCCTGTTCTTAATTCAAAGAATTTGGAACATTCACAACAGTCCAAACAGGAATGAGTAGTAGCCATTAAAATAATATTAAAGTACAGGTTTGCAGGTAACAAGATACTGGATAACATTTTTAATTTAATCTCTCATGTTGTCTAGGAGAGAAGCTGCGTGTGCTGGGTTACAACCACAACGGCGAGTGGTGCGAGGCACAGACCAAGAATGGCCAGGGTTGGGTGCCGTCAAACTACATCACCCCAGTCAATAGCCTGGAGAAGCACAGCTGGTACCATGGACCCGTGTCACGCAACGCGGCAGAGTACCTGCTCAGCTCGGGCATCAATGGGAGCTTTCTGGTCCGAGAGAGTGAGAGCAGCCCTGGCCAGAGGTCCATTTCTCTGCGGTACGAGGGGAGAGTCTACCATTACAGGATTAACACTGCGTCTGACGGCAAGGTGGGCATGGAGAAGCACAAATGCATACCACATACACCAACAATATCTTCTGTCTACTTAATGATTAAGATTTACGTACTGTACAACAGAAAAAAGTCAGGTGACTTTTTGCCTCTGGATTGAAAAGCCTATGTCGAATATGCTGATCATAGATATTAGATTTCCATGTTTGGTTGGGCAGGTCCCAGTTTGCCACCATAATAGAAAGGAATGGTCTGCTGTGGCTGGGATTTGTTTCATAAAGGAAGGATGTTAGTTACAGCACATGGCAGGATCTAACATATTGTTCAGTATCACTGGAATGTATGTAATGAGTGATTAAAAGATAATGGCCAGGTGCAGTAATCAAGGGGATTTTTTTTTATCCACTACACAGCGCTTTGAGAAGTGGGAAGACATATTTGTATCACACACTCCGTGTGATACCAAAGACTCAAGACCTTACAGATACTTTGTGATACTTTTATTATTTTAGGGTTTCTAAAATGCTTAAAAACATAATAAGGGTTATGCATAGTGTATTCATTAAAAACATAACTGTGTAGAATTTAAGACTCTTGACGCTTTCCACCCAAAGTACCCAGCATCCAAGGAACTACTTTTTAAAGAACTAAAAGTCTTTGAGCCTGCTGTTGTCTGCGTTTCAGCTGCCGGCTAAAGACTTGGGAAAAATTAGGCAAATTAGGCCACTGGCATATGAAGAGCAACGACTGCTTTATACATAACTTTTGCGCACAACTGTACAAAATCAACGATGGCTAATCGGAAATGTTTAGCACTGAAGCCCCACCTTCAAAGTGCCAGGACTTTCGGAAAGTGCAACCCTCCAAACAGCACTTTTAAGAGGGTAAAATAATGTTTCCAGAATTTAATTTCGAGCCTGGTCTCTTTGGTGGACATGCAAAGTGTCCTCCAAAGGCTCCTCGTCCCTGCGGTGAAAATGCAACATCAGGTTGAGCAAAGAAGCCAGAATATCTGGAGCACACAGTTATAGTAAGAGCTTTTGAATAAGGTTCAGGATACCCCATCCTGGTGGTCATGACAGCTAAGTACTGGCCATATTTCACTGTGTGTGCAGCTCTCTTTCTTGTGTGGGATTCCCCCAAATGCTGTGTCAATTAAGACGTGGCTGCCACTTCAACTGTGTCACCCTCCTGTCTGCTATGCAGTGAGGTGAACTAGCTCGGGGAGCACTAGCTATGACAAGAATGCCTCTAACCACTGCTGTGCTACTCATAATGGCCAGCAGACTTGAGGCCGGCCAGACACTGACGCCCATGCTAAGACATGCATTAGCACAGACAGATGCAGCCAAGTATGCATGCACGCACGCACGCACGCACGCACGCACGCACAAAACAAATGGAGACACACACACACACACACACACACACACACACACACACACACACACACACACACACACACACACACACTTCCCCATCTCAGATTGTTTTCCATCCTCCCACTAAACTACAACTCAAGAGTCTGGTATGATAGACTTCTCCCATAATTTGAGATTACCTCAGCACTCCCCTGATCTTCAGCTTTGTTTCACACTGACTCTGTGATTAACACTGCTTTGAATAGCTAAGTTGTTATGTCAGTAAACATTCTTTTTCTTGTTTTAGTAAATTGTCATGGTTTAAACCAGCACAGCGGCCAACTGACCATTTAATCCTCTTTAGATTTCAAAGGTCATTTTGACTGCAGTCAAGGTTGTTCTTTTTTTTCCTTTTCTCCGCATGCCTTCAGCTCGGTCAAAGAGCCTGTTCACAACTAAAGCAACGCACAGTGCACATTGTAGAGCAAATCATTTTTGGGGTTATGTAAGACTTGGACAATGGAAAAGACTGTGTCCACTGAGGCCTGACCAATATCCTTCCCTCCACCACCAGCTTTTCTGACTAATGCCTTGTGAGTTCAGAATGGGTTAAGACCGTTCTTTATGAGGGAAATGTTTTAGTGTTGTTTTGTCAAGACTTACTTGATAATTTCATGCCTGTTGTTTCTCGTCTGATATCAGTTATTGTTTCCAGGAAGGATGTGTAAGCACTTCAATTCAATACATTTTAATCTAAGCACTCATCATGTAATGAAAACATTTGGTAACATCAACAGCTTTGTTGACATGACAATACTGTAAACCTGTAGTAACATTGAAAATTGTTTTTCTTGTATTAATCAAAAAAATCAGAACTATGTATGATATTTGGTGTAGCACTGTTAACAGGGTTCCCACCGGTACTTGATATCCTTAAACGTTTAGGACTTGAGGGGGAAAAAAAATCAATACATGTCCCAAAACGGACATAAATGGAAGTGGGTCATTAAAAGCACTTTGTTTGTGCAAGTGAAAAAAGAAATTGAAGTTTCTTTTCTTTTTTTTAATTTTTCTTTTTTTAGATTAGATTTTTTAGATTAGATTTAACAATAATAAATAGGCTGTGTTCAGGCAGAATCTGTAATCACATTCTTTGTGTTGTTCTTGTAAGTATTTCTGTTGCCTAAACCTAACCAATTTTTTCATTTGCCTAAACCTTATCAAGTGTGTTTGATGCCTAAACTTTGCAAAGTATTTTTGATGACTAAAACCAAACCAATCCAAATTGCAACAGAACACTGGGGAAAAAAAACAGGAAAACACAAATTATTTTTGTGTAAAAATAAGAAATGAACAGTATAACAATATGTTATAAACGGGAAACATCCTGTGCTCACCCATTCAGCCATGACGGGTTGCTTCAAATTTGGTCGCTCTTTCATAAGTCAAAATGGCGGTCCTGGACACATTAATCTTGATGTTCTTGGAACAACACCAACAAGCCTAGCTTCCGCTGTGTGAACACCTCTCAGTTATGGCAGAAAATTGCGGTAAACATTAATACATTCGGCATCACTCTCTTGTTGTCTGTAAGCTCCTGCTGCCTGCTAGTTGTTATAAAAATTCTCAGTGCTGTAACAGTAATTAACCTTGATACATGTCTGAAACTATGCCATGTGGGGTCATTTGAGGAAATTGCGAGTACTTATAAAGTCCTTTAACTGGATATGAAACACGGTGTGGGAATCCTGTTTTAAAAAATTCTGTCAATATCCCAATCTGAACTGACCTCTCATGTGCAATCTACTCAAATGTAGAAACTCTTTTTCTTCCAGCTGTACGTCTCATCAGAAAGCCGTTTCAACACACTGGCGGAGCTGGTGCACCACCATTCCACGGTGGCAGACGGCCTCATCACCACACTGCACTACCCGGCGCCGAAGCGCAACAAGCCCACCATCTACGGAGTTTCTCCTAACTACGACAAGTGGGAGATGGAGCGCACTGACATCACCATGAAGCATAAGCTGGGAGGGGGCCAGTACGGGGAGGTGTACGAGGGAGTTTGGAAGAAGTACAACCTCACTGTGGCAGTCAAGACACTAAAGGTAAGAAGAAAATGGCTTGTGTGAGAAACGATTGGATTTATTTCTGCATGCCTACTGCTTCTATGCTCACACCAAGGACGTATGTCAGTATCCATCTAGTCCAGTGGAAACATTTTGACACCTACTGTCTGACGGCTATAAATCTTTCATTTGGCTGAATAAAGCTGCCATCTGGTGTTACAGGGATGTAACTGCAACAAAGCTATTTTACTCACTTTCTGCCAATAACTGTGTGCAGGAGGATACAATGGAGGTGGAGGAGTTTCTGAAGGAGGCTGCTGTCATGAAAGAAATCAAACACCCCAACTTGGTACAACTATTAGGTATGTTGAGAGCCAGAAGTATTGGGGGGGGGGGTTTCTTTACTCTCAGACAAACCTTTAACCATTCTTTTGCAGATGTATTCGTGTTTGCAGGTTAAATAGTTCATCGTCAAGCGTAGCAGTATGTGTTAAACTTTGCATGCCGATTTTTTGCATACGAATGCAAATCGTTCATTGAATACTGATGTTTTGCTAATTTGTTTCCTTGACAGGTGTGTGCACACGGGAGCCACCATTCTACATTATCACAGAGTTCATGACCCATGGTAACTTACTAGACTACCTGAGGGAGTGCAACAGAGAGGAGGTCAATGCCGTCGTGCTGCTCCACATGGCCACACAGATCTCCTCTGCCATGGAGTACCTGGAGAAAAAAAACTTTATTCACAGGTGGGTGTAAAGAACTATTCTTTACACTATTTTAAAGATATCGTTGAGTGAATTGATTTCGGTTATGTTGTTGTAGGTTTGTCAGGCAACTTGGTTCCTGTCTTCAGTAGGGAAATCTCAGTCAGAGCTGCAAGAATACTAGAGAAGAAAAAACGCTTAAACCTTAAATTACATTTTCTCTTTCCTTCTCATTCCTGAGCTGTTCTCCTCTCACTCTCCCATCTGTTGGACTTGTATCACAGACAAGTCGATGTCGTAACGTAGCGAGTTTGTTCTGGCACGTTTTCACGAGGGCCTTTAGAAGAGATGAGATGATTTATGTCTTTCGTATTTGCCAAAGTGCGTTTTAATTTTTAAGCTTGACAAGACGCGGCTTGTGACTCTGCTCCAGACAAAACATCTGTAGAAATCCTACACTACAGTGGATGTTGTAAAGACACTACTGATATTTTATCCTTACTTTGTTTTTTCCTGTTCTTTTTTCTTACTCATGGCTGTGTTCAAGTCAGCTCATGCATGTTTTTTGGAGTAGTTGGTGATTACTATAACCAGTAGTCTGATTATAGAAAGTTTCACCACATCCTCCTGTTCATCAGTTCTCTGTATTATCTCCTGCAGGGACCTAGCTGCACGTAACTGTCTGGTCGGGGAGAACCACCTTGTAAAGGTTGCAGACTTCGGCCTTAGCAGACTAATGACTGGAGACACCTACACAGCTCATGCTGGGGCCAAGTTCCCCATCAAATGGACCGCCCCAGAGAGCCTGGCCTACAACAAGTTCTCTATTAAGTCTGATGTCTGGGGTAAGTTTGTATTCCTGATGTTCCTGTGTTACAGGCTAATTTCTGTGATCGGACTGTCGTATATTGTCATAAGAGTCACACAATTAACTTTCTTCTGCCTACATCGCCAGCATTTGGCGTTCTGCTGTGGGAGATCGCCACCTACGGCATGTCCCCCTACCCCGGCATTGACCTGTCGCAGGTGTACGAGCTGCTAGAGAAAGACTACCGTATGGACCGACCAGAGGGCTGCCCCGAGAAGGTCTATGAGCTCATGACGGCCTGTGAGTAGCAAAAGTCGTCTTAACACAATATGATTACATGCAGTCTATGCCATTGGAATCCTTTTTTTATTCCTATTTCTTTGTCTACATCAGGTTGGAGGTGGAACCCTTTAGAACGTCCATCTTTTGCTGAAACACACCAAGCCTTCGAGACCATGTTCCAGGAGTCCAGCATCTCTGATGGTCGGTGCTGCTTTCTTTCACATCCGAAGCATCATTCACTTGTGGCTGAAACGATTTGTGAAGTCATGTTTGATGTTAAATCATGTTTTTTTTTTTTTTGTATTTTTAGAAGTGGAAAAGGAGCTGGGCAAGAAAGGGAAGAAGGCGACATTTGGCTCCATCCAGCAGGCTCCGGAGCTGCCTACCAAAACCAGAATTCTCCGCAAAAACACGGACAACCGGGATGGAGACAGTCCCGGTGAGACACGCTCACATCCACTGCACATTTGCTCTACCGTACTGTAAAGTAGTCCATAACCATTGTTATTTAAAATAAATAAATAAAAAAAAATGTACTGCAATTAATTATTCTTTGAACTAAAGGCCAGTCAAGATGTTAATATGAAACTTTTTCAGTTCATCCAGAATGGTGCTTTCATCTTGATGCTGTCTTATCACTTATTTCCTTTTGGTTTCCCTTTGACTTAAGGCAGTCTGAGCTTTTAACACCCAGTCAGATCAAGTGCTGTCTGAGATATGTGGCTGTAACCACAGAGCCAAGAGCTAAGGCAGGCCGAGTTTACTCATTTAGCTCTGGAAACACCTGCCAGCTAGGTCTGCTTTCAAACACCGCTCACTTTTTTGAACGTCTTTTGAAGTATTTTGTAATTGTAGTTTGACAATTACAGAAAGTTTTCTTCATCACTGATTATTTTCCTGTTTCTTTTTTGGCTCTTGCTTAGACCCAGTGGACCCAGAGGCAGCTGTGTCGTCACCCATGCTCCCCAGGAAAGAGCGCCCCCTCCTGGACAGTAACCTGAACGAGGATGACCGCTTGCTACCCAAAGACAAGGACAAGACACGTGGCAGTGGCTTTCTCAGTCTCATCAAGAAAAAGAAAAAGAATGCACCAGCTCCACCCAAACGGAGCTCCTCTTTCAGGGAGATGGATGTCCACCATGACAGGAGGGGCGTGACTCCAGATCCTCGGGACAGTGACAGCTTCAACAACGGTGCATCTTTGGCCATTAATGATGTCACACATGGCCTTGATAATGCAAAGTTCCTGAGTACTAACAATAATGGGGCAGGGGGGATCACCAATGGAGCTCCAACCTACCCAGGACCTTTGTTTCCCAGGAAGAAGGGAGGTCCTGCAGTGCCTGGTCCTGGAGGAAAAGCAGCTACAACACCACCCAGCGAGGAGGAGTCCATGTCTAACTCAAAGCGTTTCCTCTGGTCCTCTAGCATGCCCAGCAGCTCAGATGGCACTGAATGGAAGTCTGTGACACTGCCAAGAGACGTCGGCCAGCGGCACTTTGACTCAGGCACCTTTGGGGGAAAGCCAGCTCTGCCTCGCAAGAGAACCAGCGAGCAAAAAGGGGAGAACGCCCCACGAATGGGCACCCTTACACCCCCACCACGTCTGAACACCTCATCAGATGTTTCCTCTGCCTTCTTAGGCAAAGACACTGATCCCAGTCCTGGTTCCAGTCCCCAGGCATTAACACCCAAGGTTGTCAGGAGACCAGGGATACCGGGGCTTGAGAACTCCAAGACCAGCGCCCTCCACGCTGAGCTCCTCAAGCCCAACGTGTTCCCTGCTTTAGGTGCAGCTGGAGACGAGTGCCGGGCCCGCAGACAGAAGCACACTGTGGACTCTTCATCTGTCAGGGAACGAGGAAAGTTACAGAAACCCAAGCCAGCTCCACCTCCACCACCCACCAATGCCAAAAAGATTTCCCGCAGCCCTACTCAAGAACTCCCCTCCCTCTCATCCTCCAACTCAGACATCAAAGCTAAGGGCCTCCCCTCCGTCTCAGAGCCCCACCACTCAACCACTGCAAGTGACCAAGCCCGCTCACCCATCAGTGAGGGCTCCAAGAAGCTGCCCCTGGGCTCCACCTCCAAACCTCAACCGTTAAAGACCTCCACCTCCTCAACTTCAGTAACCACCTCCCTCTCCAGCCAGAGCCTAGGAGGCTTCTCCTCCTCCCTCTCCTCCCCAGGCGACCAGAGCTTGCCCACCGCTTTCATCCCCTTAGTGAACACACGACGCTCCCTCCGCAAGACGGCACCCCGCCAAGCCTCCGAGCGCACCCCGAACTCAGCCGTGACACGCGAGATGGTGCTGGAAGGCACGGAGCTGCTCCGCGCCGCCATTTGTCGCAACTCTGAGCAGACGGGTAGCCACAGCGCCGTGCTGGAGGCCGGCAAGAACCTGTCCAAGTACTGCATGAGCTACGTCGACTCCATACAGCAGATGAGGAACAAGTTTGCCTTCCGCGAGGCCATCAACAAGCTCGAGAGCAGCCTGCGCGAGCTGCAAATCTGCCCCACCGCCACAGGGGGCGCAAACGCACAGCAGGACTTCAGCAAGCTGCTGTCCTCTGTCAAAGAGATCAGTGACATTGTTCAGAGGTAGCGCCATAAAATCTGAAACTACCAAGATTTAAAACTTTAATGAACTGTATCTTACACTAACCTTTATTCTGAGCATGACCTGTGGTTCATCCTGAACTCATGTTGGCTCTGAGGAAAAAGAGCAGCAGCAGAGTTCGCACTACAGACACTCTGAAACACTTAAGCCTGTGGTTACTGAGGATGGAATCAAAGGAACCTCTCTGTAGACGTCTTCAGGCAGAGTTTGCAATATTTGAAAGCCTTAACCATGAATGAACAGTCTTGTGGCCTTAATGAGGGGCTCGGGGCCAATTCTTTATCAACATGACTTTTCACCAATCATTTCTGAAATGATCATGTCTTACATATTCTAGTTGTGTTTTACCCTTTATCGATGACACAAGTGGAAAAAAAAAAAAAGGCCTGTGATATTTGTTTCCATCACTGTTAGTGCCGATGACAATGAGCAAAAACAAAATGGCTAACCTCATCTTGTTCTAGGATGCCTTCTAACACTTAAATGACTGATTTCTCCTATTCAGTGTTCACCTGTAAGCATTAGGGAGCGTCTGGATTGGCCGTGTTTGTGACCCAACGCCTCTGTCCAGCACATCCCATTTTTCCGATACTTTGCAACGTGTCATCAGTGATTGGTTGTGTGCTGACTGAGTGATGAAAATGTGTCGGTGTTTGTTCCGTATGAATGCTTTGTTTTTCGCAGTATTTGCAACCATGTGCCATAAGATAATAATGGGAGCAAGCAAACGAGGCAGAATGAGCCTCTGGCCTTCACCTTCTTGCTTCACTGCACACTTGGGTAACAAATAGTGCCTTAAACACTATTAGCAGAGCTGTTCCAGAAATGGCTGTGTTAATTTGTTTATTGGATTTACAATGTTTGATTGCCATACCAAAAAAACCTTAGTCTCCAGTCTAAACTGGAGAGGGACCAGGGTGCACGATCTGCAACTCAGTGGATCGGACTGTCGTTAATGTTGTCCTTAGACTGGACCTTTTTATTATTTTTTATTTTTTTAACTACAAGTTTGATTTTTCTACATGCCAGTCACAAAAGCCATCCGTAGCAGCTCGGCCTTGCAGCAGCAGCAGCATGCTGTTTTATCTGTAAAGAGGGATCACAGACTGAAACAGTGTTTCTGCGAACATTTGCCTGAAAGAATTGGTCTTGATGGAGGGTTTATGTCATGTGGTCTAAATGCTGTTTCAGAGGCCTTTCCACCCCAGCAGAAAAAAAAAGAATACATCCTGGGGGAAACACTGGACTGAAATGTTTATGGATTTGTCACTTGCTGTCTTACAAAATAATGTATAAGTGAGAAGCTGACCATTATGGACTAAAAAAAAAACAAAACATGAAATTCCACTCTAACATCATACGTTCCTTTATGCTCATCTGCAGCTCTTGGACATTTTCAGTATTTGTGCTGTAGGCGTCTCACCCCACGTGCCCCGTCTGACTGCGATGCCTGAGGACACAAGTCAACCGCAAGCTGCCTTGACTTCAATATGGTACTGTCAATGTTGGCTCTTTGTTTATTTTTTATTTTAATTATTCCTCCCCATTACCAACCATACCACTACTCTACTTTTTGTGTCTAAGCCTCCTCACCAATTTTGTAGACAAACTTTGCTTTTCCTTTGTAAATACGTTTTCCTTTTTCCCCATTTGTTTTTCCTCTCTAGCCTTGGTGCAATTTTTGTTGCAATAAAATACAAAGCAGTTGTGCTACTTGAAATACATTACTGAGTCTTGTGTTTTATTCCAACCAGCTTAACACACCGTGCCACACCCTCCCTTATGGTGGCCACGAAAAACTGAGAAAGGCCCTCTGAAGCTGGTGGGTTGGGTACTGGGATACTATAGAATTTTCTCAACTGATTAGTATGTCTATAAAAAAAAAAAAAACATTTTCCAAAGCCCAAGATGTCATCCTCAAATGTCTTGTTTATACATGTTCTGGAGTGCCTTTCTTCGTTAACAGAGAGCAACAGTAGCTAGCGTTACCTGAGAAACAGTCTTAACAGAAACGGCCAGCTTTGAACACAACACAGAAGTTCCAGAGTCCCTTTAATTGTCGTCAACTAATCAATCACTGTGGTACCACTAATATTCTACCATGTCAATTGTGCATGTCAATCCCAGACTGCTCACTACACCCATTTCTTTGTTGATGAAAAAAAAACAAACACACACAAAGCAACAGGTTATGTATAATTTATTTTTTCTGTCTAGAGTATTTTGTCATTAAAATCAAAATGTCAACATTTTAAAATCATATACACTCAAGAACGCATTTAAATGTTAGCACAGCTCCTTAAAAATTTATACATATGTACTTTTTTTTTGTACTTGTGGACAGACAAAAGCAGGAAGTGGTCACTCGGGCTGCGAAGAGGTGGGACACAGGAAAAAGGAAGACCCAGCCCACCGACTTCCCACGATAACAAACCAATCCCCACTCCCCAAAAGTTTAAGACAGCGATGCAGGCCCCTCCCATGGGGTGGAAAAAGAAAAACAGAATATAAACATAAAAGTGCCCCATTCTCCACTCCA
This sequence comes from Spondyliosoma cantharus, assembly GCA_900302685.1. Classification (NCBI taxonomy): domain Eukaryota; kingdom Metazoa; phylum Chordata; class Actinopteri; order Spariformes; family Sparidae; genus Spondyliosoma; species Spondyliosoma cantharus. The sequence goes on from OMLP01015782.1 coordinate 21,743, forward strand.
TACAGAAATGAGAGGAATCAACAGACATAAATACTAAGTTTGCACATCATCTCAATCCACTTCCTCTCCCCTCAACCAATCGACAGGTTCAGTAGTGTGCGGACGGGGGTGGTTGGGGGGTGTCTAGGTGTCTGTCCTTTACATACATTTATTAATAGAAACTATGTTACAGAATTTCCCAAGCATGAATTACAGGCAACCCACTAGCACGTCAACTGTACAGATCTTGGCAGAGCCAGCAAATAAATTTTCTAAATCCCAAGTAGCGAGAGGTCATCACCAATAGTTAAGAAGCAATATATACAGCTGTCCAATCAGGGAATCAATCTATGGTACAGAAAAATTGTACTTTGGAGGAAAAACAAAGAAGCATAATTGGATTTTTGACAATTTCACTGCAGTGTTTTTTGAGGGGGGGGGGCATG
>OMLP01015782.1:28469-51968 GCA_900302685.1 Spondyliosoma cantharus
TGTGTGTGTGTGTGTGTGTGTGTGTGTGTGTGTGTGTGTGTGTGTGTGTGTGTGTGTGTGTGTGTGTGTGTGTGTGTGCAGGATGTGATGGTGGCGAGTGAATGAGGAACACAGCATCTGGCTTGTTAATAGTAGCACTAAACACAACAGAGCTGAATGGTAATGGGAGGCTGCAGCTGACTGACTCACACACAGAAGAAGAGTCTCTCACTGTTGAGCTCACACTCGACTTCTATGCCACCCACTTCCGCGGGTGTACACAGAAATCTAAAGCGATTTAAGCACTCCAGTTGAACCTGGCAACCTTACATACACCGAGGCGCAAGCAATATTGAAATGGGAGTCAAAATTAGGGCAGCACTTACATTTCTTTTCTGTGAACTGGTGAAGCAAACATGACTTCCCTACCCCCATGTCCCCTGTGGAGAGAGATACAGAAAATAAAGAGAGACATGGAGAGAAACTCAGGTCAACCAAGGAAATGACACAAGAACAACGATTCGCTATTCAAGCCTGCAGTATTGCCCCAACGCATGATGTAGCGGCCCTGATGGGACAATCAGCGACGACGATGCTTCAAATTTCATGCAGAGCGGTAAGAGCGAGACATGGAGAAAGACTCAAATATAATTGCTGATACATGTCTGGAACCATTTAAACACACACCAATTGTACATTGTAGCATTAGTGTCTTGGTCCTGTTTGTGTAATCATCTGGGACTCCTGGTTCTGACTGAATAAAAGTATGCCAGTATTTTGTGTAACTCTGTCAGGAATATGCTGGAAAAACCTCAATTAGAAATTTGCATTCCATCTTATTTTACTATGCCTCAACAGACATAAGAGGCTTACAAAATTATATGCTCCAACACGCAGGAACACAAGATCTTAAAAACATAACTTTTCGAAATTGAACCGTGACAGTTTTCTTCACCTTGAAAGTGAAGGGGGTAAAAAAAAACAAAAAAAAACCTATAAGCCACAATCTCTCCAGAGTTACTCATTGACACATCTCCTTAAGATCAAGGCTGAATGTTAGCTTTGAGGCAGGGTGTTTTAGGTTTCACAGAAGAGCAGGATAAATAGCCCGGAGCAGTGTGTGCATTTATGTCTTCTCTGTAAATGTATGCACAAGCAGAAGCAGCAATATGTTCCCTTTGAGCACTCATGTTAAGGAACATGTCACAGATTCAGTACACATTTGCCCTGCATGCTACACTGTTCATTTATAAGAAGCAGAAAGTGGTACAGCATTTTATTAATAATAAAGACGATATAATTGAGACATTATAAGCCACTGACATAATAAAATCTGAGTGGACTAAAAGTTTTCAATTCAATTTGTCAAATAGTTTGTCTAGTATTACTGTGTCTCAGCAGATGAAAGCAGTCAGGCAGAAACCTGTCATTAAATTGTGTGCTTCCGATCAAAGAGAATAACATTATAACAGATATGTTGAGACATGCTGATCCACTCAGTATATTGGGTAGCATAGAGCACGTAAGAAATAAATTCAGGTAGACCTTCCTCGACAACGTGGCTCACCCGCAACACTTATTTGCATTGCTCACTTACCAATAATGATGTATTTGAAAATGTAGGAGTAGTTGTACGGTGCGGTGGCCATCGTGGCTCTGAAAGGGAGAAAAGAAGGGAAAGGTTTTCTCTCCATTTAAATGTTACAAATAAGAAAGAATGTGCAAACACTTACACTTCACAGAGTTAATACACATATTGGATGCTGTGACGAAAAACATACTACACGGGAGAATCTAGAAAAGAAATCTAACTTGAGCATGTCTCGTGCAAATAAAAACAGTAAGTACTGTAAACAATTGGTGGTCATGTACCGGACAGAGCCGTAAGCCTATGAGAGCAATAGGACCATTGTTATGAGAGCCAAAGCAAGATCCTTCAACAATGCACACTGAAGTACTGCAATAAAAACAGGACACAGCCGTAGGAATGTAAATCAACACGTCAAATCATAAACAGTTTGCCATTTGAGTAATTACGCAATTGTATTATTCAATTCTCAATTAGTGGATTAGAAATATGGGGCTCATCAATATCAGCAAGTATGATCCCCATTGAAACCACAGATGGCATATCTGCCTGTTTCTCGCGATCATGAGATAATTTACTTCCTGTTAACCTCCAGTGATGCAACAGCTGACAATGAACAACCAATCAATGGTGAAATTGAACACCAATACTTTTTTATTTTGTTGGTCAACTAGGATATGGCATTACTGCACTTCCCACACACTTCATATTTCTGCTTATGAATGCAGAAAAAATGTATAACAATTTGGTGACTAATGACAAACTGCTTGACATTAAGTCTATAAAATATAAAAAGCTTCCTCACCACGTATGTCAACCTGTTCTCATACAAAGGTATTATACTCAGCAGCACATAAACATCCTAGAATCCTTTCCACTAATTTACAACCCACTTCTAATCAGAAACTGCTAACAGTTTTACTTAAGGACATTTTGTAACACTTACCCCTAAATAATTATATTACTACCACAAACACAACAAATCTTTTCTCTTTATAGAGTCAAAAATCAAGGTTGAATTTTGACACACGTTATACTTTTGTAATTGAACAGTATCACCTGATAACAAACTAATCTGCCAATTTTATACTATATTGTACATTTAAAGAAAGTAAAACATATCATCTACCCAACAGCCTCAGCTTTAACACTGAAAAGTATCCCCCTCTCCACCTGTGAAGATGCTCTGCCATATTGTTTGAGCTACCAGTAAAGCTCAAGTTAGCATCCTTCACATTAGAGTATTAAAAAAAAAATACTTTGAAGCTGAGAGACCTCTCACATGCTGCACCGATGTTTGTTTGGCTTGGAGGGAAATTAACTCATATATGTTGCCTAGTGTGGACAGTTCCCCAGCACCTTGGTGATTAGCGTATTCGTAACAAAAAACAGAGCTCTGCGGATTACAAAGACTGTAATCCCAGAAGCCACAGAGGAAAGAAGATTGACTAGCATCACCTGCGATATTATTACAATATGGTCCATCTTAGTACATACTAAATTACATGGCAATCAGAGTTTCTTTCATTTTCTCCTTTGGCCAAATTATTTTTAGTCTAAATAACAAGTTTATCCAGTAATAATTATAAATAATAAATGGACTTGTATTTCTATAGCGCTTTTCAGTTTACTGACAGCTTAAAGCTGGACGACCCACTCTACCTCTTGAGCCTCAGCCGCCCCAATGTGACATGTATTCAAAAAATCTACTGGATATATCCAATATACTGGATATAGTGCATGTGCCTGCTCTACCCACAGCTCAGAGGAAGTAGATGCAATAAACTATGGTAGGCATCTAGACAAGTGAGGAGATTATTCAGTTTCAATACTTAGCGGTGAAGCTCCTCCGGGGTCTTTCAGCCAGGATTTTTGCGAGGGCAACAATCCCTGCTGTCTGAAGTACCTGTTTCTTTTCATAATGATAGAGTGCAACAATGACACTGGCTAATTTCAATGGCACTGGTCACAGTCTGTCTACAAGTAAACACCGTGGCACTTACATGTACACAAGAACACCTCCAGCATCATAGGCTCAGAGCGAGGCTAAAAATAGCCCTGACACCTATCTGATACCTAGCGATGCTTCATTGTTCACACTTCATTCACAGCTCATAGACAAATCGTGGAGGGAAAAGCCGTCAGTTCTCAACACTACTAGTCAATAATAATAAAAACCATCACACAGGCTCATAAATAAATGATCAGGTCATGTATGACATCAATGAGCTGCTTCAGAAAGCAGACAGTTTTTCTCATGAACAATTTTACTATTAAATTCAATTTGCAATGTCTTCTTCTCACATCGAGGATATTTTGTTGCTGTGCTGAAAAAAAATCTGCTTTATAATTCTCTATCAAGGTAATGCCATACAGTGTAAGTGCTGTAGAGATGTAAATAATTCCATCTTAACAATCAGGAGCCTAATCAGTCAGGGGCCTGATGGTTTTTATGTCCTCGGCAAAGATAGTCTGCCTTAAACCAGTGCTTTTCTCTGATTTGCAGCCCAGTGATAACTGTGCAGCAGCTGAGGCAATTCCTGGAAACTGAAATCACTGTGCCACATATCAGCCTAGTGCTGGTGTTATGCTCATGCATATTTCTGCATCTGCAATTCAGTGACTATGTTTGACTGGCCATATTAATGCTGACACAACCAGAAGAAATGTGGCTGGGGTGTGATACAAGCGCCTAAAGAGAGAAGCAATGAAAATAGAGCAAGTGATAAAAAAAAAAAGGAACTTCAGACAGACAGATAAAAGGAGTAGACTTTCAGTGGCATGAGAAAATCAAGTAAGTGGGTAAAACATAAGATTGAAGATACTTATTTGTTAAATGGGAAATGAGGAGGGTCTGCAAGGCTACTTAGCTCAGGTTAATTCAGGTCACGTGTCCCCCTAAACATTAAAAATGGTGTCGGGTCAGGTATGCTCATGATGGCACACACTGACACGTATACAGTATCTGGCTACAACAATTTGAGGAAAGCCCTAAATGTCTGATGTCTGACAACATCACGACAGAAGAGTTGAGACAAAATATAACAAAAATAAATATTACTGCATAATAAAATCAGATAACTAAGACAAATCAAAGTATGTTTCAAAATGTCTAATTACAGGAAGAAAATATTACCTTTTAATTACAGCACAAGCTGCTTAGTGTTACGATCTGAAACTATGTAAACAACTTGCAGGGATACCAGAGCAGGCTGTGACTGTGTTTTTGTTGTTGGCCCCAGAAAAGACTTGGCTCACACTCACAAAGCCTGCAACCTGACCTGACATTTGGTGATTACTCAGGCCAACACCAACTAGCTAACTGAAGCGAAAAGCAGTCTGTATGAACTTCTCGTGTGATAATCATACACTATTTGGGTATTTGCCATATCACAACTTTGTTTAAATGTTGATATCACAGTCCACTTACTATCGAGGGTTTGTTTACACTGCAATGTTACTTATGCTGATACCATTTCCCCACTGCCTAATATGTCTGAAATCGGAAATTAATGATGATGTTGCACTGAGCAGGTTTGAAAGGGAACCAGAGACCATCAACAAATCACACAATTACACCATCACTATCCTATAAAATCCTAGAGTAACATTTGAGGGCCTTTTCCAGGCTGCCTCCTGTCACATGACCCTCATGTGGAATCTCTACCCCCGGTGTGACGGTTTTCATTGCCCTGGAAGGTAAGTTACCAGGGGTAATCCCCAACCTGAGGAAAAACAAAATGTGATTCCGTTAGATACCCAACCCCCCTTTGTCGTTTTTTTATTTTCTTCTTTCGCTTATTACATTGAAATAAACCCAGAGTAACCACGAAGGAGACTGCGAGTCAGGACCATGTGACCAGACTGCAGCCTCAGCACTTCTCTGTTGCTTTAAAACACCCTGAATCCTTCTCCAGAGAAATACTGTCACTGCCTTTTCTCCTTTTCAACAGGCACTTCCCATAGAGGAAGGGATGCACCACTTATGGGTGACTCAAATCGCTGGTCTGTCAGAAAAACATGACACACATATAGCATATGGTGCCTCCATGATGTTCAGGCCCATTATTCAAATCATGTGACTCCTTTCAAGCGCTAAAAACAATACAATGAGATCATCACAGGCGTTTACAGGGGAGACAGACACACCATCACACTGCATACAAATACAATTCACGTCTTACTTCATTGATATTATATGATTAACGTACAACAGTACACATAAACAACAAGTAATGTTGTTATTGAGGTGTTTAGATCAAGGCTGCCGGCGCAAGAAACAGAAATGATGCAGCGTTTTATACCAGATAAAGACTGATCTGTATAAATGTGAACCATTTGAAGGCATGGATGGTCTACTTTATCACCAACTTATGTTTCTAATTAAACAAATCTGTTGTTTAGAGAAGTTAAGACGAAGGGGAGGCTAAACAGATGACTAGGAAATCATCGGACATAACGTGTAACGATGCACTACAGATAATCACGGTCTCACTTTTACACATACAATCAGAGAGAATAAACATGATCCGTACGCACAAATCCAAACAAACACCACTCGAGTGTCCGATTTTAACTCTTTAATAAGGCACTGTAACATCATGCCTGCTCCCCGACAACTGCACCTTAGCTTAGCTCAACAACAAACAAGTATCAGCATCGGTTGGGTTAAATCTCTGCTGGTAGTCTGCGCACAAAACACAGCAAACGTTACCAGGCGGAAGAGTACGTAAAATCTGACATTTACTTGCTTTCAGCCCACAAGATCGTGTCTGATAACAACCACGGCCCTAGATTAGCTGTTTTGACAGCCAAGTTAGCGTTAGCTAGTTGACTACCTACTGACATCCATGGATGTGTCTCAACAACAAATCGCATAAATCACAACATGTGAGTCGATTGCCTCTACCAGCACACACACAATTTCATCTCATTACTATGACTAGGTTAGAAAACTAACTTGGCTTCTGCATAATTTCACAAAACCCACCACAGACCAAACTAACGGCAGCTAGCGATAGCTTTTCAGATGCTAGTTTTCCAGCTAGCTGCAGTGGTTGGATTATGGTAACGTTAGATGCGTAGCTTGATTAGCTTGTCAACACATACTCAGCCATCGGCGAGCAAGTCAATTCTCGCCTACAATAGTGTTCTCCAACAGTTTAACCGGCAATATTTCCTAATCTTGGAAGCGAACGACAAACACCAACCCAACATTAGCCATCTGTTAGCTAGCGTCATTAGCTTTGCCCCTAGCTACCTGGCTAACACAGGCTAGCTAAACTGTTCCAACTGTTTCATAAATTAAATATCAGTGGCTCTGCGTTTATTAGGCATCATGTAAGTGTGTGAGAGTGTGTTCCAGTGTTCCCTCTTCCATGTCCTTACCAGTAATTAAGTCTTTTGAGCTTTGTGTTCTTGAGCTGTTCAGAAAAAGGAATGCAGGTTATCCTGGCTCAAGTATGATCTGTCTATCCAAGATGGCTGCTCATGGCACAGGGTTTCCTCCGCTGTATACAATGGGCTTCTGGGACAAAGAGCATCATATGCGGCGATTTGCGGTGTGTGCACCAATAGTGTGCACTGTTTCGTCAGGGCAGCCTCACCTGCACAGGTGCATTCATGTGCCGGATTGGTATATCAAGTAATACCGATTAAAATGCCGCGTTAGATAATATAAACACCACATAAGTGTAACCATGAGATACAAGATTGTGTGTTGTGGCCTCTGATCACACCTGATTGACCTGGGTTCAGATAGGGGCCTTTTAGAGGAAGACCTATCAGACTGATTCAAATATGTCAGGTAAAGCCTCATAGATCAATGTAACCACTTTCTATGACCTAAAAGTAATTTATTATTTATTTGGATCTCTATTAGTAGTCTGCTCCGGCATGAAATACCCTTCATGAGATCCCTATTGAAGAAAATGTAAAAAAAAAAAAGCCAGGTAAAAAAAAAAAAAAAAAAAAATTGCTCCATCAATGCTATTCTGTGGCACTTTTACTCAGATTGTATGTGCTGCTATGGGCTTACACACAGCTTGTTTGGTATAAGACAGATTTATGATATACAAAGCTAAACTAGCAAAAGCCCACTTTGAAATGTCTGTGGGGAAATGGCCATAATAACATAACTGTGTAAATTTCTGCTGGTGAATATTAGCTCACCTTATTTGACCATGCAATATTTCCACATTGTGGTTGTTATTTATTTTTTCTCTGTGTAAGCTTTTCAAATGCACATAAGCAACTCTATCAAATAAGCTGGCCAACAAATTTCAATGCATTCTCACGTGTCAATTGATTTCTATTGCTCTGATGAGGTGTGTGTGACATGCATGGTGGGTCTTGTAACAAAACAATCAAGAGTTCAAAGCATTTTTCTTTTGAAAAATATGAAACATTTTAATACAGTAATTCACAACATTACATGCTTTCACTGTACAATATTTCTTACAATCCTACATAAATCCTCATGCAGTGTGCTTTCCCCAAGCTTAGCCTGGACAACTGGACAACAATCTAAAAAAATATCCTCAATATTGCAAAGTAAATTGCGGCCTGTGACCTTAAAAGAATGTATTGCACACAAAGATTTGATCTTGAGAAAGTTGATGAATGAACAGAAGCCTAACAGAGTAAATGAGCTGATGTATAACAGCATAAGTAGATGTAAGCCTTTATAAAACTGAAGTCAGTGCGTATCTGCATTGCAAGACTTTATGATGTGACATTATGACTCTAACAAAGATCTTTTCTTTTCGTGGCAACAAATGTCCCATAGTGTCCCATAAACTGTACTTCAAGCTAATATGAGTAAGTGGATGTGCACAATAAATTCACTGATGACCCCACGATCGAACAGATTCACAGGGTTATTTTGCCATTGGTCTGACTATATGACAAAAGCTACGATTTCGAGGTTGCTCACCAGTAACACCGTACTGAGTAAAACTCTCATTCAGCAATCAGTCCTAAACGTGAGCAGCTAAGAGAGGAAATGAGAGTGACTAATACAAAAATGTTTCTCCCATAGTCCACTGGTGTCACGATCCTCTCCAGATTGACTCCACATCACAACCACATCCTCAGCAGCAGGAGGCTGAACAGTGCACTGATGTAGTGGAGTGTGCCTGGGTGCCATGAGGAGGCGCTGTTACATAGGTCTGAGTCACAGCAGTGGATGCGCACCCCTGGCAGCTCTTGCTGCTGGCAGTGTCTGGATGTGGCACAACCGCTGGTCAGGACGATACCCAGGGCCGCTGGAGGGACAGAAACGGTTAGACAGTCAGTCAGGGGAGAGTAACAGGCAGGTGTTTGGCTCAGCAAGAAAAAAAAAGCATAAGTAAGCACCAAATACTGCAAGTGTGTAATGAGGAGGACGTGTGGAGATCTTAAAGGCACACTCTGCAGGGCGATGTCTTCACAGCTGAGGAACCAAGCCTCTGACAAATAGTACATTTTGTACTACTGGGAGAAGCATCACCACAGAATTCAGATTATTACAGAGTTTATATTTAAAATCTGTATTATCCTTATTTAAGTAGGGGAATACTGAAAAAAAACAAAACAACCTTAACCTAAATCCACAACCTAGAGTGTTGGATGCAAATCCACTGGATATTCTTTAAAAAATGGAGGAGTAAGAGCAAATTGACTTTGTGTTCGTTGGATAGACTCAACAATCATAATAGAAACTCAGAGGCATCTCTTTAAACTCTTAAAATGTAGTTTAATGTCACAGCCTGCTCAAGTTAAGCCTCAGAAGTGTTTCAGCATCACCCCCTTGTCAGGGAGTCAAGACACTGGAGATTCGGTCACTTCTAGTTGTCACACCACCATGAAGAAAACCGTTGTACCTATTGCTGGCCTCAAATAATTACTTTGACTGTGAAATACAGTTTATATAACATTTAGATGGTTTAAGTCCTTACAGCTTAAGTTCCAGCCCTTATTCAGCCTCTCCACTCTGTTTTTCAATTAAAATCATTTCTATAATAAGATTTTATGCACCTTTTTAAACACTTTCTTGCACTCAATTAGCACCTGACAACAACTTTGGCAATTATAATCCGATAAGACCTGACTTCCCCAGACGCATTGGAGCTCATAGCTGGTTGTTGTTTTAAAAAAATGAAGCTGTAAATGGAGAGGTGGGAGGTTTTCTCGGTGGGTTCAACATGGATTCTTTATTTAAATTCTTAGTCGAGCTTATCTAGACAGTTTCTGCAAGGTTGGAAACAGCTGAGTTGTGAGAAGAGACTAGGGCATCAGACCGGCAAAGGGGACTAGAAATCTAGGACTTATATGGAACTTCACCAGCATCTGTTAGATTTAAATTTGGCAGGGCCACATGAAGATTAACAGGCTGACTGGCCACCGATTACTACCAAGACACTGCTTCAAGATTGTTGACAAAGTGCCTGTCACACTGCCTCTGACGGGCTGAGCTTTCTGTTTCTCTGAGCCGATGGAAAAAGGTGCCTCATCAGCCATTTTATAACACCAGTGTACTGAATTAGACATCAAGCAAAGGAACAGCTGGATTGTCCACGCTTCCACGGGTATCAGCAGAACTACTCATCTGGCCATCACTGCCCTGTCTCGGCCGTCCACATCCTCCATTTGACTTCACGTTAAACAATGAATGACTTGCAATTTACTCAGCAAAGCACACCAAAGCGGGGTTACGTAACTAACCTCAGTGCGAGGAGCAATAGAATATTCACATCAGTGGTCAAAGGAGATTAACATGAATGTATGATTAAAAGCGATATTCAGTGGCACGCCAGAGTGAGTTCATCACGACCTAATAATCATAAATATTCTTCAAATAAGTAGCTGCCATACACAGAAGCCTTAGTCCACTGAGTTAGAGGATACAGAGAGAGAGAGAGAAGAAAAATTGTGAACATGATTCCAGCTTATTAGTCATTAATTAAATATCGCTCGTGGTGGTTTACTCACTGCTCTCTGTCTTGATGCAGAATCGGTGTTTGAAGCCTTTGTGTGAGTGGGCACAGGTGATGACCTCTGGGTTGGAGCAGCCCACATCCACGTACCTCTGGCCCTGGATGATGTTGCAGCCATAGCACTGCAGCCCCTTGACTGCGGGGGGACACACACACAGCAGTGCATGACAACTCAACTGTTTTGCAATTTAAACATGATGTGTCAACTTACATAAGAGTATATGAGGGTATATAAGCTACTTTTGGGACTATAGATGGAATGGCACAGGCAGAAAGTAAAATCACTGTAATGCCAAGACATGCGTGTGCTCAAAATGACGGGAGCATCATCACGTTTGAGACTTATCGGCACGTAAGCTGTACCTGCCTATTTGCTTACAGAACCCATATTGAACCATGGGAGCTGCTCACAACACCATTGTGATTATGAACACAAAGATTTTAAGATTTCATTTTCACACAATCAGAGATTAGCCTTCTTGTGTGACACAAATTTATTCTACACCCACCAAAGAGATGGACACCTACATCAAGTGGACAGGACATTTAGAAATCTGGAGTAGAACAAGATAAAGACTACAATCCAAGATTGGGCACAGCAGGTGATCCTAACCCTAACATTAAAACTCAATCTGTAGGCTAGTCACCCTATAAGTATATTGTTACGCAGGTGGCTTGGTCTGGGGTGTATTTTCAATACAACAGGCGCTACTGAATGATTTAAAAAATATTAGATAAATAGTGTTTATGTGATCCTCTCACTCCTCTATGATTATGCATTGCTACATGTCACCTTGATTGATTGACACTGCTCTAGAGAATATAGTATGTGAGTGAGTAATCATAGTATATCGTAGAAAATATAATGGATCCAAGACCAAAATGACAGAAGAGCAGTTATGAGAGGAAAAGGCACAATTCCAAATCCATCTGCTACTCCAGCACCACGGACGGAGCTATGAATTTATCCATATATAGCACAGCGCTAATATGTCAGAGTCATGGTCGGCGCCATAGATTCTAACCTGCACAAACCTCAGTCAGATAAAGGATCAATCAGAAAAAAATCAGTCTTTCTCCTCTGATCAAAATTTCTTTAAAAATGCAATGTCGGTCTCACCTTAACTTAGAGTACACTTATAGGATGTAATAAGCTGTCCTTTTTGTCCATTTAGCAAACACTAGGAATAATGTGGTCGTTTTTAGACAGTAAACAAAGACAGTAACACCCTAAGCAAAGTAATAAAATGTAATAAGACGTAGAAACTTGGCAAAACTAGAAATAATATCTTCTTTGTTAACAAATAAAAACATAGTTATGCACATGTTTATGTAAACAATGACTCACTTTGATAAGATGTAAGAAGCTGGAATTTATTTCAAACCAGACAGAAACTATATGGTGATGGTTTTTGCTTTTTTTTTCACTACAGTGTCCCTTTAATGTGTCACTAATCAATCTCTACGAAAGTCTAATAAGGTGTTAACAATGAAGCATGTGGCTATGTACTAATAAGTCCACGGGGCTCCAGAGAACACCCAGGCTACGAGAAACTACAGTGTTCTTTGGCTTTATTTTACAGTACAGTTTTATTGGCGGCATCGCTGCCTTTAGTATATATCTGAATTTGTGGCTCCTGCTCCTCTTTATTGACACAGCTTATCAACCGTATCTCCTTCGACATTCCACTGTAGTGTATACTGCAAATGTATCAATCATTCCCCACAAGACTACTCCCCTTAATGTTTTACTTACAGTATATTTGGCTGGTGCATCGAAACATTTGGTTTACTGGTAATTACAGCATGTGCACCATGTTGGTTGCCAGACTCTTCAGCCTCTGCTGGTATACACACAGCCTTATATGACCTACCCCTTCACAGCAGTGTTAGTAATGGTGACATTTATACTTCAAAGCAAAAATTTTCCAAGTTTCAAGTTGCGTCTAAACTGCCACTTGACTTTGATGTGTCCATCCATGACCAGTTCTCCTAAAAGACAGTGTGCAGGAGTTCTCCCTTCTCTTGCCTGAGGATGTTTCCTCCGACACATCTGTCTACACAAAACCTAATCTGGACATGAGCCTTCACTGTCAAGATGTTTCCATCACTCCAGGTCGACATCAGGAGCACCTGCATCGATTGTGATTCAACTTCAAATTATCTTTATGGCAACTGGAGAAGTGAACTTCAATTGCAGCATCATAGTTCTTCTTTGCAGACCTACATAAACAGTGAAAATGACGTCATTTTGAAGCAATGCTTCAGTTCAACTGAGGGCATATCTTGCATGGTGTTTGAAAAGAAGTGCATCCTAAAAGCATCAAGAATCCTTCAAAACAAATCACAGTTCCAGCAAGGAACATAGCTTTGGAGTCTCTTCTCTTCTCTTCTCTTCTCTTCTCTTCTCTTCTCTTCTCTTCTCTTCTCTTCTCTTCTCTTCTCTTCTCTTCTCCCTTTTCAGCTTGTGCTTAAGGGTGACTCACCCTCAGTAGTACACTCCATCCCAAGCTGTCTGGCTGCCAGCTCCAGCTTGTGATCTCAAAGCCTTGTCTCTACCACTCAGCACCCTGTAAGTGGTGGAAGCTACAGCACTGAGAAGGACTTGAGAGGGGCTAAATCAACATGCAGCGAGACTACGCTGTTTACTTCTCCCTCTCAGCTGGAGCCTAAAAATCATAGACTGAGTTAATATGATCATTTGCCAAAAATGGGTTTGGTCCCTGTACGCCGGATCACGATACAATGGAATTTCTTTGCATATCTTTCAGAAATTAAATGCTCCAAGTACGACTTTCATCTTTAGTTCCGTCTTCTTCCAAGCCACTGTCTCACTTTCCCAATGTCTAACTCTCTCAAGAAAGGCTAAGCCTAAACAGAACAAATCCACAGAGCTTAAAGGGATTGTCCGTGAATACAGACCACTCACACACCTGTGCCTGGCCTCCAAAATCCCACACACACAAGATGGAAGATCAGCTTTGGCTGAAACCAATCCTCCCTCTTTATCTCTGCAAACCTGTGGACTCAGAGAGGGCGAGGGCAGAGAGCGGGCCCGAGCCTCTCGCTGCCTCTGCTCTGTTAAATAGCCCACCAAAAGCTCTGATGGAGCTTTCAGGAGCAAACTAATCCCGGGCAAATGCTCTTACAAAAATCACTTTAGAAATCTGCTGGAATCAATGTAAAGCCTCACAGGGACAGTGAGCACATGCCAGCCTTTAGGGGATGTGTCATACTCCCCTGCTGGTGATACACCATGCAGCGAAAAGCTCTCATAAATATTGGAGCATTTCATTCGAGCTGGGTAATGGTTTTGAAACAAAAAAAACAAAAAAAACACACAGTGGTCGTTCACAAGCTGATTCATCAATTCACTGTGACGCGGTGTCGTTACACACCGCACTCACGAGGCATTCAAAAAGCTGCCCAGTATGAACATTTGTCACGATAATGAGGACATACTGTAAAAGACTTGCAGCTTTCATGGCACAGTGCAATGCATTATCACCAGATCCCCTCCGTGTATGCACTGCAAATGTTGATTAACTCTGAATATATTAAAATCTACCCTGACCTAAATGTAACCTAATCAATTATTGCTTTCGAGTGGGCTTTATATGTGTACAGCTCATCTGCATTTCTATTCATTATGCTGTCAAATGCGTCAAACATTTTTTATTTTTTTTTACGAGACATTTTAAAGAAGGAAAAAGTAAGCAGCGTAAACAAGCAAACAAGAAGGATTATTAGACTCATCATGAGGACATTTAGGTTTGATTTTAATACTGATTTCCTGTTTTATTATATATTCTTATTTTTTGCTTTTTCAGTTGGATTAGTAAATTAAGTTATGCACAATTTTAGCTTTTAAGACACCATAAACATATCAGAAACTGATTATGAAGGCAAGATTATCGCTGTAATCAAAAATGATGTCATACATATTAGGCATTTAATGGCGTGATTTTTTAGCTATTAAGCTCAGTGTCCTCTTGTTTGTTAATTAGGATTCATTATCATCGTCATCTTTTTAAAATGATTTTCATTTTATAATGCACTACACTTATATCTACATCCAGCTGCCTCATCTCCTGCCTTTTCACGGGATGTTGCCCTATTTATAAGCGCCACATCATTAATCGGTCCAGGAGAGCTCACTTCACCCTCTGGTCTGGCGCCGGGATCAGAGGTGATCTGACTCAGACTGAAACACCGAGATATGAATCAAGCAAATCATTATCTGCTCGCTCGACGCACACAACATCAGTGCTGTTTGCTTTTCTTTTGGTCCCTAATGAAACAAAAGGTTGCAGGCGAGCCGATCCGGGTCAATCGTTACTGCTCTGTAGGGAAATTTAGTTTGCCACATATGGATATTACCCATTGTTGGGAGGCATAGCTTTGAACTCCCTGGTCAATTACATGTGGAACAAAGGCACATTCACTGGAGTCATCTTTCAGCGTGATTGTTCATTGAATTGATTTGATTCCCTCAGTTGGTTTTCAGCCTATCATCCACGATTCCACTGCTGCGTTACTTTTAATGTTCATTTGTACAATGCTTTCACTGTGCAGCACATGTAAGATACCATCTGTACGACTGTACATGATGTTATTGATTACTCTGCCTACAAAATCCTGTTGTGAAGTGAAGGTTATAAGGACTGAGCACACTTTTTCTTGTCTGTCACACACAAATCTACATGCACGTACAAACACACACACACACACACACACACACACACACACGCACACGCACGCACACACACACACACACACACACACACACACACACACACACACACACACACACACACACGCACACACTCACACACACACACACACAGGCACACATGTGCAGCCTTTTCATATGTCTCCATGCATTACAAAAAAGCCCTTCCTCTCAGCACATCCTACTCACCCTGTGTCAAGCAGAGTGCCCAAACCAAGATAAATCCAAGCCCGTACACCAGCCAGGTATGTAAAGTCATGGATGCAGCACACAGTGGTGATGGTCAGTGGTCAGTGCTGGAGGAGAGAGAGAGAGCCAGATTTGTTCCTCTGCTCTCATCTAATAATCCACCAAAACAGAAAGGGAGAGAAATTGAGCAGAGAGATCCCACTTCCCCAAAGCCTGAGCAAGCCCGACTGTCTCTCTCCACCCCAGCCTCAGCGAAGCTCGCTCAGTGTGTGAGTGAAGTGAGCGTCCAGTGAGAGAGGGAGCCAACCATCCAGGCAGTCAGTCAGCTCAGCAGCCAGTCAGGCAGAGAGACAAGGGGGAGGAAGATAGATGAGTGAAGGGACTAAATAAATGAATGTCTTCCTCAGTGGTCTCCTCACGTCCTGAGTAGGTGAAGCTGGTGGAGCCAGTGGTTTGATCATTAAAACAATCCTGTCCTCTCATGTCAGATAAAAATAAATAAATAAAAGAGAGCCACCTTCTCTCACCACAGAGTTGACAACAGTCAGTGTAGCAAGTGATTGTGGTCCTTTTCCAGTTGGGGCAAACACATCAATCAGGATTAATTCCTGATTGATAATCCATCGCTTCTAATAATAGCCCTATCACATTGTATTAAAAGCCCAGCCACTAAATGGGATGGCACTCCAGGGGTGGGCAGGTTGGCGTGTATACGTGAGTGTGTGTGTGTGTGTGTGTGTGTGTGTGTGTGTGTGTGTGTGTGTGTGGAGGAGCACTGTGAAGGAGCGTTGCCAAAGGACACACAAACACTAACACACGCACACACTTTTCCCGATGGGGCAGGTTATCTCTGCGCGGTGTATCACTGCGCTCGCACACTGGGTAGAAAATTCTATCTAATCAAGAATTAAAGAGTAAATCCTTTCTTAGAGACTGTAATGCCAGGGGATAAGGCAGGCTTTGCGGTAAGCCCTCATTCCCTCCCCACCCAAAGCAACATATGGTCCAGCCTGATAGATGGCTGCCAATGATCGCTGTCATTCATATTAAGACATATTTACAGGCGGGGCGGGCAGATTTCTCCACATATGTTTTGATCACAGCGGAATGCAGCTAAGGTAGTTTTTCATGACCACTTATTTACGAAAACGAACTGCTCCTAATCACAGCTTACATGCTCATCTTTATCTTTTTGTTATGTTCCTGCACACACGTGCCTCTTTTAATTTGTAAGTGTGTGCAGCTGCGTGTGAGTTGTCTCTCCTCCCTGTGCTTTTTATTCATGACTCATTGTTTGTGTGTGAGTGTGTGTGAAAGGAAATCAGGGGCGAGAGAAGAGAAATGCCAGCAGTGTGTACTATCTGTGAGAAGCATATGGTAGGTAGAGAGGGTCATGCGGACTGTGTGTGTGTGTGTGTGTGATGAGGTGAGGGAGAGAGAGATGCTGTTTTAAGCCAGTGTTCCTGTGTGTGTGACTTTGAATGAATAGTTTGACAATATAATTGTGTAGAATAGAAATATGCTCATTTGCTTTTTGAGAAGATTAGCACCGCTTTTGTGTCTGTCCTTTAAATATACAGTTTAGCTTAGCTTAGTTTAGCACAAAGACTGGACACAGGGGGAAGCAGCTATCTTAACAGTTATCAGCACCTCTAAAGCTCCCAAATGAACACATAATATTTTGTTTGTTCACTCATACAAAAACTGAAATATTATTTATACATATATATTTTATTATACATCAGATCACTGTTGTGTTGGGATTTAAGGATAAGTTCAGGGGTGCCGTTTAGCTCAGTTGGTAGAGCAGGCGTCCCATGTACAGAGGCTTTGTCCTCACTGCAGTGACCCTGGGTTCGAGTCCTGGCCCGGGGTCCTTTGCTGCATGTCACTCCTCCTCTCGCTCCTCCTGTTTCCTGTCATATCTTGAGCCTGTACTATCATTAAAGCCGTATAAAGGCCAAAAAAAGAAAAAATGAAAATTAAGTCATTGTATACCCACCCCAATGCTGACAGTTGGTACCATTCTCGGGTAAAAACAACAGAAAACAACACAATCCGATGTCTCAGGAAGCTCTGACATCCCAAATTGATTGGCAAAGACGTTATTATTTACACCCCCGATGCATGGTCAAGCTAGTACAGACAGGGTGCACGCTAATGCTTTTACTTTAGCAGCTGCAGTGAAGAGATGTAAATTACGTCTTTTAAAATCAATTTAGGATTTCCACAGACTTGGACTATGCTGGACGAGCTCTATAGAGAATTATTATGTTCTTTTTCTGTTGTTTTCTTCCTCTTATAAAACAAGTCCCCATCTACTTCAGTTGTTTAGGAGAATGCTGCAATGCTGTTTTGCTGTGAAGCTCCATAAATAATTTGTGGACTAAGAAACTTCAACGGACCTTAAATTGGCATGTGGGTGAGCAGACTGAATTTTAGTTTTTGGGTGAACTCATCCTTTAAGTGTTGGACTTTTTCTTGTGAAGGCACACTAACCTCCTCGAGTCTCCGTTACTTGCCTAGCAACAGCTCAAAGCGGCATATAATGTGCCAACACACTGGAAATAGTCATTCACCCCCAGATGTACAATACAAATTTTTCCTCTTAACTGCTGTTTTTGTGTGAGTTGCCAGGTTTTGGACATATTGGCCGTAGAGATGTTTGCTCGCTCTTGAATATAATGGAAGTGGATGGCACTCGACTTGCGGTGCTCGGTTGTCTGTTTCCAGACACCATGACCTGGTAACACAAGATAATCCACAGACCTTGTTGCCATTCTCTTTCCACCACACAAAACCCGCCAACGGTATCACTGTGCAAATGGCACATTGGCTGATTAAGCGTGTAGAATCGCCGGCAGAGCCCGTCGGTGAGAGTAATCACTCAGACTGGCTGTTCAGCCCAGTGAATGAGTACATGAGAGGAGGAACTGGAAAAAGAAAGGGAAAGCCTCTGGAGCCTGTTGCTGTAGTATCCATGTTTGGTTTGCTTTCCCCTTTTTTTTTACCCTTTGAGTCATTTGCAGCTTTTCATCTGACATATTCTTGATTAGAAGTGGCTATAATATCAAGAGTGGTGAAAAAAATGCTACTTTATCATAACAACGGTTTTTAGATTTTTCTTTTTGAACGTTGAATACGAACTACAGCTGCTTGGTGGTATGGAGAGGTATTTCTTCCCATGAAGTTGGCTGTCAGCTGTAGGCAACGTGAGGCGACACAACTGTCAGCCTTCGTTGCCACAATTGTCAGCCTTCATCACCACAACTGTCAGCCTTCGTCGCCACTTGTTTTTTGATGTGGGTTTGGTGTGTTTGGGCCCTTAGAGGTACAAGTAGGTGGGGTTTGTTACCTTGGGATTGAGCCAGGCAAGCTGTCTTCCCCTCTTTCCAGTCTTTGTGCTAAGCTAAACTAAGCTAACCAGCTGCTGGCTGTAGCTTCATATTTCCTGTACAAACATGAGAGTGGCACCAATTTTTTCCATCTCACTCTCTGCAAGGCAGTGAAAATACTCCCATTTCCCAGGATGTGACACTTTTGCTCCAACTCTTTCCACAATAAAAGCCTTATCTTTTATTGACTTACAATGGTCACGCACAACTCAGCATCTCAAGATTCCCATTAGTCATGGAGATGGGTGATGAATCTGTAATGCGAAATTTTCATATTGCATCAACACGGCCCAACTGAGTGGTGTGAAGCATAAAAGAGCAGTCCCAGTAAAAGTCCCAATGCTGATGTGCACATACAATTTTGTCTCAACCTTTTCCCTCTTTCCCCATCTCACTGCCTTTATTCATTTATATTCTGCTGAGCTGCTTGAGCCTTTGAGTGATAAAGCCATGAAAGAGAGTGAGAGAAGGATGGATTTGGAGGAGGCGGGGCGGTGAGAGGAGGTCCGGCAGTACCACAAGGATGAAAGTGAGTCTTCCCCGAGCTGCTCCTGACTTATCTCATGACACACAATAGCTGCTTTAAATACCCTTGAAGTCCCCTGCGGTGGCTAGTTTGGAGTGACAGTGACGAGAATAGGGACGGCTACATGGCTTTAAATTCTTGATGAAATTGCAATTAAGACACCAGAAGAAAAAGTGAGCCCGGGGCCGTGCGAGCAGCGACCAAAAAGAAACAACAAGGACGTGAGAAGGGAAATACATGAAAAGTTAATTCTGCTCTGCGAGCTTTAATTCTGGGCATCTGTCATCACGTATAACCCTCCCCTTAAAGTGTAGAGGAGATGAGACTGGAAATGGCCATTAAGTCTCGTGTATTAGCCACAGCCCGGCGGGTTCTCTGCAGAGTTAATGAGCAGTAATCCAGTAGTGTTTGACCACAATACTCAACAACATGAAGAGATATTCTGGAAGCTATGTGCAGCTATGTGCAAAATAAAAAAAAAAAACATGGACAACATGAAGATCCCCAATGTTTGAGACTCCTCTTTCAGAGTCTCTGATGCCCTCCACCAATCGGGGCTGGTTGGAGAAATCATCAGGGGTCTCTTCTGCCTCCGTTCGGGGCAAGTTATTTGCGCATTTTGTCACATGTCCCATGATTATCGCCTTAATGCTGGCACAAGCTGTAAGATTAACCGCTGAAGCCTTGAAGGGAAACTGCCTTTTAGCACCCAGAATATCAAGTAATTGAAAGTTTGACCGGATGTATGTGCCTCGGCAGTTTTACACTAAAGGGAGCGCAAAGTCGAATTCTCCTTATACAGCAAAGGAGGCGTCTCAGCAAAAGGCTTAGCCCCGTTTGTGGAAAAGTAAGCACTTCTGAATTTTTGCTTCATGGTCCTTTAAATTACGGTCTCCAGCATGTAGAAAGGAATTACATACATTCAGGTTTGAGTGCGCTCACTTACTCACTACATGAATTCACGCTCTTTTTATGTACTCACATATGAAACAATGCGTTTTGTTTGCTTTCCATAAATTAGTAATGCCTGGACATATTGTAAATGATAGATTCACATATTTTATTCAAATGACTACACAAGCCCCAGATGCACTATACTGCAATAGCAAGATGTTGTGCTAAAATGTTAAGCTAGAGAGAAGAAAAGCAAAGCAAAGCAAAAAAGAAGAATGCAAATGCAGTATAGTTACAAAAATACAGAAATTCCTGACACCTTTTACTCATTTTTTTCAATGTCTTGCAATCCAATTGCCATTGCCCGACTGAGGCTTCCCAATTTACTGACCTAATAAACTACAATGGCTACCATGATTGGTCCAGAGAAACTACCGGCTAACATAATTGTACGACTTCTCAAGCATGTAAGCGCTGCTCCCCTCAGCATCTTATCGGCCCGTGGCATCTTCAGAGGCACCGTCCAATCAGTGGCCTTGTATTTTGTGCATGGCTGCTCTGTCTCCCTGCCCAGGAGCCCTGAGGGTGAAGCCAGGGGCCCGCTCACCATCTGCTGCTGTCACTGGGGGTGGCACTATCACGTTTGCAGTGCCATGCCAGCCCCGGCGAGCCCAAGACCAGGCTCTGACCCTCTCTGTCTCTCTTCAACTGCCTTGAGACCTACTGTCTTTCTTCACCGGGTTATTCACGGCTGCTTGACGCACACTGGTTGCTGATCCAGAGGTATACGCACGACCAAGCTGAGGGACAAAATGTTTTTTTTAGTTTCTGATTTGCCTCTCAGCAGTTTTTACAGTTTAAACAGTCACAGTAAATCTCACATTTGAGGATGTAATCGTTCATTGCGACGCGACTCCAAAGCTGATACTTCCTCCCATGCAGCCGTTTCTAACTTTACAGAGGAGCCGTTATCAGATCTCCGAGATTAATTTGCCTCTTGGATGTACATTGTCTGGCATGGAAAATCAAACCAGCATTTTGAAGGCTTGCTAGAGGGACAAGACTGCCTGATTTGCAGCAGCACATCACTTGCAATGGTAATTGGATGTTTGGACTATTTTTAAAGGGCCAACTGAACCCAAGGCCAGCGCTTTATAGAGCGCTTGATAAATAATTGAATCGACACAGATAGAGTGGAAGAATATTTAACTGCTACCCCCATTTAAAAGCTTAGCTTTACAAACCATCAGCTCAATAATCTCTTAATTTAAACATTCCCCCTAAATCTCAGAGGCTTAGTGGCGGCATCTGCTGCACACACACACACTCTGCTGGAGGACATCCTTACGAAAATCCAACCTGAGACATGTTGACATCTGTTTTCTTAATGACTTTCATTCAGTGCCCATTAGGTCACTGATTGCTTCATGAACCAGCGTATTTGTGTCCTATCTGAAACCATCTGACTCAAGTTTACACCGCAGATTTCTGAAATATCACGTACTCTGTCCGCTGTAAGTCCCCCTATAGCTCAGCTTAGCTACAGTAAGTGCTCATAAATCTATGTATGTTTGTCATTTACAGATCTTATCGTTACACTTTGTGAAATCGATGGCTGGGGCTCTCAGGGGATTTGTAAGAGGCGGGGCGTCATCTGGGCCATGCTCCCAATAGGAACATTAGAAAACATGGCGCTCTAATTTCTTTCACAGGCTATGATATATGTCGACAGAAGCATTAAAAGCCTCATAAATAAGAGAGCACCATCAGATAATAATACACTGCCTGAACAACATCTTGTGGTGATGAAGCGGTGATTCAGGAGCTTTTTAACATGAGGGCTTGACACGGTGAGGAAATTGAGATTTTAAGACTCTGCCAGGAGCTTTGGAGGCTGACCTGATAGCGCACTGATGCCAACACCCGCTTTTTTTTGTTTTATTTCAACGCCAAGTTGAAACCACCACAACCTTCTCATCCCTGCCAGCTTCATATCTTAATCCCCCCAGGCTTTATCACTTAAATCACCTTTAAAAACAAAAAGCGGATCCTATAGGTGGCTTCCTGTAACTGTTGCCTGCCTGCATACCCCGCTTTCCCCCCTCAGCTCCCCATGAACAGATTTGGCACCAGGCCACTGCAGCCGGGGCTCTTTGAGGGGAATATGAATGGCATTGGCTCCAGGCTGTTGCCATGGCAGTGACTTATTTACTGTACATCAGCCCACTGCCTTCACACAGTATACTGCACGTTTTGGCTGCCATATTAGTGTCAGTGTTATCATCCAAAGGACACATTTCCACTGGGTGTTTTGAAAAATTTCAACTGTGGCTGCTCATAAACAACAGAAAGTTGGGGGCGAATGCAAAAAAAAGCCCTGTCAGCTTCATGTACCAACCAAAAGAAAATGTGCTTTATTATCAAATCCACTCTTTACATGTTGGTTTTCATTAATGATACACATCATAAAAAAAAAACATTTCGATGAGATCAAACAAGAAATTATGTTTATGAGAAATAATAAGAAAAAACACAGTTGAGTTCTTGGCTCCTCATGAAATACATACTGCACATCCCAGAATTTTATTTGGTTTTTGATGTCTTGGGCAGCTGTTTTCTTCAGCAGCAGCAGCAGCAGCAGCTGGCCGCACCACACATTTTAATGAAACCACATGTGGAATATGTCAGTGACATTTTAACTGCCCAATAATCAATGTGCGGAAGGAGTGGGTGCATGGATTATTGGATGCTACCAAGGAACAAAATTTTGACAAAATTACTCATTCTAGCCTTTAGGCAAAAATCAGAAAATCCCCTTTCAGATTCAACTGGTTGTGCAAGATTAATCTTAAGTAAAAGCTGTCAGGGGAGGATATTCAATTTTTAAGCTGCGGGGTAATATTTATGAATGGAGGCAGAGCTCTGTTTTGTTGTGTCATCGGCAGCAACATGGTATTATTTGACGGGGAATGACAAAATGAGCTAAACTGTCTCAAACAATGACTTATTTAGTTTTGTGCGTGTGTAATAAATATGGCACTTCAAGGGCAGAATCCCTTAAAATTAGCATAGTGCATAATGCCGGCAGAAACTTAGCGATTCTCTAAGCCTGTGTTTGTGCAGTAGACTAAAATCAGTTTTCCAGAGGAATCTCATAGCGTACCTCAGGATTCCAGCAGCATAAATGTGATAGTTGTTGCATGGATGGGTAGACTCCGCCT